>JAQPPZ010015120.1:0-17630 GCA_028583015.1 Wollemia nobilis
GTTATGAATAATTTTAAATAATTAAGAGGTGAACGAGGATGAAAGCATTGGTGGGAATGAAAAAGGAGAGGAAGATCCTTCGAGCGGAATAAAGAGAAAAAGAAACTCTAATGGATATTAATTTCGAAACCAAAAACAAATATAAGGTGTTAAAAGAAGCGGAATTATGTCCACAAATAAGAATAAAAATGATGAAGAAAATGATATCTTAGAATATTTGGGGGTAAAAATATGGCTTTAGAAAGAGTTCTCAAGGAATTAATAGATTGTTCTAGTCTTAAATTGATTTTAATACTAGCTTAGATATATAAAATATATATATAAACATCGAGAGTTATCAATCTCGAGGTGCCTATCTATCACACCCCCAAGAAATGAGATAGGCGCATCGAGATTGATAACATAATTTTCTTAATGTCGATTTTTTTAATAAAATATTAATATTGTTTACTGTGTGGCTGACCTTCTTGGCTGCCATTGTAGGACGCCTATCGGCGTAACAAGAAATAAAAATTGGTAGCTAGGAATGTAAGGAAGCATTTAAAAAGATTGGGAAGATGAGGCATCTTCTAATAATTTTAACTATATGATCTTCAAGAGGTAATGATAGGTGGGATGGATAATTGTTAGAAGTAATAAATAATTGAGTTACTATTCCTTGTTAAGAAACATAAATAGATGAAATTAAATGTTATAAATGTATATACTCCAAGTATAGTAAGTCTTTGACATAGATGTTGGAAGGACCTAAGATTGTTCATGTCAAATTAGATAATAGATTGCAATTTTTTAATTATTGGAGGGGACTTCAACATAGTTCTATCTCTTTTAAAAAAGAAGAGTGATACTCTAGATTGGTTTATATAAATAGAGATTTTTGTTTTCTTTGTCAATTTTAATGGCCTTTGAGATGTTATTCCTTTGATATTTCAATATACATAAGATAATAAGTATTATTCAAAATAATAATAATAATAATAATATTAGACAAGTTTTTTGCATCCAATAGTTGTCTACAAACGAAGTAAATAATCTTTTCAGATATTTTGTTGAGTGAAATCAGATTTTAAACCAATTTTTTTAAATGTTATTTACTCAATAATTGTTATCCAAAATTGTTTCTTTTTTAGTCTAATTTCTTCCAAATGATTATGTTGTGGTGGTATGAACCAATGTTTAAAGGATCTCAAAAGGTAAAATATCTAAAGGAACAAATGAATATCTCAAATATTAAATCCATTGGTAAAATACGTAAAACCTTTGCTTGTATGTAAAAATAAAAATTACTTTTGATTATCATAATTACAAAATGAAGAGTCATTTTGGACCCAAAATTCCAAGAAGCAATAGCTTAAGAAATATGATATTAATACCAAATATTCTTATGTTCTTGCCAAAATAGTTTTGTCCTTTTATGAGACTAAAATTATTTCAAGTGCAAATGGAAGAATTATTCATCAAGAAACAATTGACAAGGAAGCAATCAATTATTTTAAATATATTCTAGTAGAAGCATTTTCTTCTTCCTATGCTATGTTAATATCTATTTTAGAATGCCACCACATCTCATATTTCCATATCTAAAATATATTGTATAAAGAGAGATGTATTCTATGTGATTATTCTATGAGTATTTCTGAGTTATTTCTATGTTATTCTTATCTTTATTGAGTTCATTATATTATAACTTTATATTTATTATGTGGTTATTTTCTTGTAATATTTCTATTAAGTATTAGGCTTCAAAAGCTATCAATGGCATCAGAGCCATAGAAAGTTTACTTGCACAGGTTGTTAAAAGTTGCGAACAGTCCAAGGACATTTCCACTAGCTAAGGAAATACCAGTGAAATTAGGGTATTTCCACTAGGTTGAAAGAAAACTAGTGAAGCCATGAATTAATACCACTAGTTGAAGGAAAAAGAGTAAAGAGAAGTTTTACCACTAGGTTGAGAAATAACCAATAAATATTAAGGATACAAATTTTAGAGAACCAACTCAAGAAGAAAAGTCGGTCATTATTGAAAAGTTTTATATAGATTGAGTTTATCTATTCTAAGAATATATTCAAAATATAAGGTAATCTACAATACAAATTTAGGTCTCAAAGATAGACCTTGAGATTGATAAGATATTGGAGACTCTAGAAGAGAAGTCCCATAGAAGGCAGAATAAGGAGACTTGAAAAGGTCTCATTAAAATATTAAAGATAGAGAAGAAGAACTTTTATAAAAGGTCCTTGATAAAGTTTTACTGGTCCTTAGAAATAAAATAGACCATTTAGGAAAAATTAAAGGTAGCAATAAGACTTCAAGATAACAAAAAATCTTGAGAATAGTCCTAGTTAAAGGACAGCACATAGCACATAGAGGAAATTATATTATAAGTCCACATTAGATAGCAAAGTCAAAGAATTTAGGATATTAAAAGAGCAAGGTGATGAATTAGGGGAAAATGGTGCACCTAAATACGGATAACAAGCTGCATATATATCCTATGTATAACTAGCATCAAATCGGAAGCATGCAAGTAAGATGGAAAAAGATAGCAAATAACAAGAAATGAAGGCAAACTGATTTCTTATTAATTCAAGCAGATCAAATCTAGGTTACAAATTTTTCTCCTTGAGGGCACAAATGATTGATACAACTATTACAAATTTTGGGTTCCCAAGGATCAAAATCCTTCAAGAGAATCTGATGCACATCCAACATCTTTTTGCATACCCACACTCGAAGTGGCCGGGCCAAATATTTCCACCACTTGTATTGTTGATATTTATGTCCTATGATGATTTCCAATGTGTTGTATGACCTTCACCTACACACAAGGAAACCAAAAACATCAAATAGCAAGTGTCCATGATCTAAAATATGTAATCCCCATAGGCTAGAAATGAGCATATGTGGTGTGCCTATATAAAATCAACTCCAAATGCTATTAAATTACATAGGTAAGTAAAATAAGAGGTTTTGGGAAGATATCACCAGAAATTGCACCGAAATTGCATTCGTAGGCATGGCGTAATCACAGTGCACTTCTCCAACCTACAAAACCTAAAGCATACAATGTTTACCTCTACACCTATCCAAAACACATGAAATTTTGAAATAATGCATAAAATAAAATTTTAAGAGAACCCATATGGTTATATTTTAGAAATCAGGCTCATATCCTGATGCATGCACCAATGGGCCCTACAAGCCTGTAAAAACTTCAAAATGCGATATCTCCTCCAATACAACTCCAAAATATGTGAAATTTGGATAGTAGAATAATATTATATCCTAGAATAATCCTATAAAAAATAGTATGAAAACACATATTTGTATTCTTTCCAGGGTGGGACGAATATGACTATCACAAATTGGGGGGCACCCAGGGGTGGGACGCCCACCAATTTTGCACACTTTTTACCATCAATTCCACTATGGAATGGTAAAAAATACTCTAATGGGTATTATAATAAAATTTTGTGAATAAATTCACTCATATGGTCCGGTTATGTGATAAATTGTGCCTCTTAGATCACTCGCAAACCTCCTTCGCTAGGTAGAGATTCTGAGGGAAAAAGGTACAAACATGTGAAAGGAAATCTTAGCAGCACTCCTTTGCTTTTTTCTAACCCTCCTATATATTTTTTTGTGGAAAATACATCCACTTTATATCCCAAGGAGGCGCATGTGCAAAAGGGCATGCAAGAGCATGCATGGCAAGAGGCGCAACTTGGTCATCGGGGTGGCATGCATTGGAGGATGAAGATAATATCCCAATTTGGCCTCCTTCATGGAGCATGTAATAAGTTTGTTGTGTTATCTGACCGACATGCTAGGCTAGGTAGGGAAAATGGCAGTTTTTAAGTACCATTTGTCCAAAATTTGACTTTTTTGGGGTTAAACTTGTTTTTCGCCCCACCCTGGGACATGCTACTATTCATCCTAGGGTGGGACGAATAGGATCTGTATTCATCCTAGGGTGGGATGGCAACTTTCATATTATTCCCACAAGCAAGTTAAGTGTCATAATAGCATCACAATAAGAAGTCTTGAAGCTAGAGAAGGTAGCATACTCAATCAAGAAAAATATTGAAATCTATAAGAACAACCTTAAATACAAGAAGAGATATTCAAAAGAGAAAGAAGGAAAATATAAAAAAATTGCATACACTAAGATTCGGACAATCATCACCATTCGACAACAATCCCATAGATATAGATAAGTAATGCTCATAATTAAACTGAGCATAAGGGGGAGTAATTAAGATTTATGAATAGAGGATAGATTAAGTTATCTAGAAGGGAAGCATATTCGACCAAAGTGAAAGGACAACTTATGAATAGAGGATAGATTTGGATAAGTTAATGTCCAAAGGTAGCAAGCTAAATTTCAAAGACAACAAGCATAAACTTGAAGGTAAAAAATGTTGGTAGAATTTGAAAATTGCAATCAAGGTAAATTTTAGATTTCAAGTATTGTCATCCATCAAACGCTTGAACGAGTTATCTTTAACACCGTATTCTATGATATACAAACAAATTAAGAAGTAAAAGCAATATTGTAGGCTTTCATTTATGTAAGAAAAAGTATGGTTATTATTCAAAGGAGACAATGTAGGATATTGGAGTGTAAGTTTATAAGCATTCTGCACCTGCATAAAATATGAAGTATGCACCTACAAAGGGAATTTAGTAACATAGATAGAGAAAGATCATAAGAGAGTGCAAGGAGGACAGCAACAGGATAAAGGTATGGTCTAGTCCATTAGAGCTACACTAAATACATCAGGGATACAAGCATCGCCTAGCCCCTAGAGCCAAATTTAACAAGGAAGGTGTAACATTATTTCTTAGTGCCATCACGTAGCCCATCACAACCATCGAGGAGCACCTGAAAGTAGTGTCTCAAAGTTAAAAATAGGAGCATATGAATGTAGCACAACAACATCACCCATCATAGTCTAAATAAGGGCATTGAAACATTATTGTTCATAGTATGAAAGGAGCACTTAGATATCATCAATTGCACTCATGAAATAAGTGTTGAAGCAACAAAGGAAGGTGAAAAAACAAATATGAATTCCAAGTGTTGGAGAAGCACATAAATTTAGCAAATTAAATGTTGGTTGAAGTGTAATACTAAGAGTCACTTGGTAAAATCCAAGCATTGGAAATTCTAACACTCATTTCAGCCAATGTTAGTGAAACATCTCATTCGTGTGTGTCTAAGAAAGTCGAACGTTACAAGAATTTGGAAAGCCAATCAAATTCGCTATACATAGAGACAATATGACACGTAGAAGAATATAAGGTGAAGGACAAAATATTGAAGCACCCATTCAGGAGAATTCAAATAGAGATCCATGCAAATATCTTCCAACTATTTCTCACATGCTTGAGTTAGGAAGCACAACAAAAGCGTTATTGAACTTGCCAGCTAAAAAGTTCATCATTCAAAGTAGTGCCTTTCAAGGAGGTAAAATTAGGGTTTATTGGATAAATTAAATTAATTTTTGATTTATCTAAATTTTAGTGGAGTGATAAGGATTTATTTTTTATTTTTGGTTTTTAAAGGTTTTCTAAAGGTTATTTTGGAGTGATAAGTGTGCTATTAGAATAATAAGTTTTTTAATTGTTCTTTTAAGCATTTTCTTGGAGAAATAAGTAGTTAGTGAGAAGCTCTTTATTAAAGTTATTTTTTGAAAGCTTTATTTTATTTTCAAAATCCATAGAATATTTGCAAATAATTCAATTATGGAGAGATAAGGAATTTTACTTCAAATTTAGGAATTTTTGAATTTGCAAACATTCTTCTCCATTCATAAACTTAGGGAGACATAAGGTAAACTACATCAAAGTATATTCATGGATGAAATTATCAAGAATGCATTTAATGAAGATAGTGAAGACATGTTGCATGCACTCATATTTTACTCACACAACTTAATAAATAACTTTGATGGAGAAAAACAAATATTTGATGTTCTAAAAGATAAATTGACTTTGTTTTTTAAAGAAGCAAAAGAAGGAAAATTTACAACTCTTATAGGTTATCTTCATGAAAAATATTTTAGGTCATGGTGGGATTCTCAAAACACCATTATACTTACTTCAGAAGAATGTTTAATGATTTATCTTTCATTAATTAGTTTTGAGCTTTTTCAAGGGAAGATACAAGTTGAAAGAAATGATACATATGATAGTCTCAAAGAAGAATCATTGAAAATAAAGTCATATTATTGTGATGATTTACTAACTCAATTCTTAGAAGATATACCATCAGATATATCACAAATGAAATTGCAGAAAAAGAAAATAAGAAAGAGGAAGAGAAGGAATCACAGGAAATCTGAATCCAAAGACAAGATCAAGCAAGAAAAAGAAGATCAAAAGGTTCATAAAAATGCAAAAAGAGAATAGGGAAAATATAAGAGTCAAGAACACATGAAATATGAAGGTCATGTTAAAGACTCTTACATAAAGGATCCAGATATTAATCTACTAGAGGTAGATTGAAGATTGAAGGATAAAGATTGTATTGAAGACTAAAGTCTTCAATAACCAAATAATGTAATACAAGGGGGTGTTGGAGAATATTACATTATTTGGTACATGTCAATGTACCACCTTGGTACAATATTATATTAGGTGTGTGTATTAGATTAGAGTGTGAGTTTATATTTCATGTAATGTAATAATGTGCAATAAATGCACAAGTGTCATATAATTATGTGTGCAAGTGTTGTGAGCATAAATGTGCACAAGTGTCCATTATGTAAGAGTGCACATGTGTCCTCATAATAGGAAAATCAAGAGTTACAAATAAGAGTGAAGGTCAAGAGTGCACCATATGAGGAGTCACATACTATTATATATTTGTGATTAAGCATTGTAATTGGTATCGAAAGTATATTTCTTATTGCATGCATTAGTAGACCTTTATTCTATATCATTTTTAGTATTTTCATGAGCATTTCTATGTGATTATTCTATGAGTATTTCTAAGTTATTTCTATGTTATTCTTATATTTATTGAGTTCATTATATTGCAACTTTATATTTGATTATGTGGTTATTTTCTTGTAATATTTCCATTAAGTATTAGGCTTCAAAAGCTATCAGGATATACCAACACTTAGTGTGTGTATTGGACCATAAGTATTTGAATGAATTAGTTGTAATGGATATGTGATCTCCATGCTCTCCCTTTTATAAACCTCTATCTATGATGTTTTCCTATTATGTAACCTTCACATACTTTACTTCTTACTTCTACACAAGGTAATCCATGGACCATTCCTTTAGCATTCAACAAATACAAGCTCAAAAAATCTAGGTGACCATACATTTGGTGCCACAACTAATTATTGTCCTTAATTACTATAGGACACAACTTGCTCTCTTCTCCTCCAAGCTTCAAATGAAACATTCCATTATTTGTCAAAAGTACAATAACCACTACTTGGTTTCCATTTGCTTTATCATAGACGATGCACTCCTTATTCTCAAACACTTCGTATTTTTTCTCTAAAAGTTTCCCCACACTTAACAAATTATGCTTCAATCTTGGTTAACAAATTATACTTCAATCTTGGTATAAAGTAAGTATTTTGGATATTTTTCTTTTCATATTTTGTGTCAATTTGTAAGGTTTCTTTTCCTTCAACCTCTAATGCTTTTTTATCTCCAAAATTTATCTTTCTATTGTATTAGTTATCCAACTCCACAAACAACTTATTATCAATCATATCATTTGAACAACTAGAATCTAAGAACCAAGACTCTTTAGTTAAAAATTTTATCACATTACATGATAAGAAAATATTTTTTGAGATATTACCTCTTTATGTGAAAATTTTACCTTTTTCCTCCTTCATTGATTTCCTTTACTATACATTATCTTTCATAGTTGTCATACCTTTTGTAATAGTAACATTACACATTCTTATTATCCATAAATTTGACTCTACCTCTTCCACTATAGCCTCCTCTTATACCATTGTCTCTTCCTCTTGTAGAATGCTAAGTAGGGTTATGCGTAAGGGGTCGGCCCCAAAATGTATTTATAAAAATTTTGCGAATCAATTTCGAAATCCAGTCAAATAGTGTCCAAAAACATGTAGAAGGTTCACTATTATTAGGGGTAATGTTGGAAATTTAAACTTAAAATGGTCAAATTATTATAAAATTAGGGCGAATCGACCCAAAAAAAATTACACCCAGAAATTTTTGGCTAATGGGTCTTGGTCAAGGGTCCCAAATATTAGCCAATTCCAAATTTTAAAAATCCTAATTTTAGCCAATTTGGTGATAAATAGCCACTATGCATAACCCTAATGCTAAGTTTTTTGCTCCCTTATTTGACCTTCAGAATTGAAGCCTTAGCAAGCCCTATTATTTTTTGGCATCCTTGTTTTTGAAGTAAAAATATTGCTCCAATTTTTCTTCTTCACTATTTTTAATTCTTTCTTCATTTGACGTAAGTGATTCCACGAATTCATCAAACTCCAATTTCTTCAAATCCTTAATTTCTTCAATAGTCATTGCACAATTATTCCACTTTGGTTTCAATGTTCTTAGTACTATTTTAACAACATCTCCATGAGTTGGTTCTTCATCATAGATATCATTTTATGCACAATGTCATCCACCCTAACTTAATAATCTCCCACATTCTTATTGTCCTTCATTCTCATTTTTTCTATTCTTTATTCGATATCTATAACTTTAGTAAAGTCACTTGGGAAGACCCTTTATAGGATATGTTCAAGGTGTCCCAAGCTCCTTTGATAGTCTTGACACTTGTAATTATTAGAAAAATGCTTGTATCAAGAGTTTTTTTATATGATATAAAATTAAATCATATTTTCTTTATGCTTTTACCATATTATTTTTTTTATGGATTATAAAATACACCAATCTATAAAATCCTCATATGCATTTTCTACAAAACTTAGCACTTCCTTGGCTATTATGCACCAATTATAATAATTTTCTCCTTTAAATTCTAGGATGGGTAGTGAAGCATTACCATGAGCCATGATAGCTACAACAATAATGTACGAAGATTTCTTCCTCAAGCTCTTTACTTCTTGAGTATCCAATCTTCAAGCTTTGATACCAATATGTAAGACATGGTGGTATTCTAAAATAGAAATTAACACAACATAGAAAGAAGAAAATAAATAGAAAATAAAATTGCATAAAAACCCTCCAATAAACACTTCATCAATCTTCAAGTTTGTACATTCTACTTTCATACAATACCCTATACCTATACAAGAAGATATATCTTGGTTGTCTTAAGATTCTTTTGATGCTTCACATTCTTTCTAGTCTAGGTGAGAATATTTCTTTGTTCTCTTTTTTTATTTTTACTTATAATTCCAATTCTATATTTATCTAATTATTTTGTCTTATTATTTTCCTATTCTATTATTTATCTCATTTAGTATCACAATTTCCAATAGGAAAGCCACCTGTTTTTTTTTGCTAGAGAAAAAGGGATTGTACTTGAGTACCCCAACCTTGACAGATCACAACTCTCTTCTTTAGATCTTAAGAGTTTATAAATAGATTCACATCTCATCTCAATTGAGATGTTATAGCTAGAAACCTACATTAGTTTACATAGAATATTTGATATTTTTCAATGAGTTTACACAGGTTTTTATGAGGGGTCCTAGCCCCCTCATACTAAGTGGGGTTTGAACCTTAGACCTCTCAAAGAGAGGTCAAAGCTCTTACCACTGTACTAAGCTAATAGCTTTGAATTCTTGATTTTATTTTTTGGATTTTTTTTATATTTTGTGTGAATACAAATATTCCAAAACTCAGCATCCTTCTTGACATTTTCATACAGCATCCTTCACAATACCAAAACTTCACCTCTACTATTTATGCATTGCATCTTAGTAGAGTAATATTTCCAAAACATCGCACTATCATAGTCCACTTTACCAAATCTAGATTGCTAGTTTCCTTCCTGAAGCATAAGTGCAACCATTAAAATTATAATAAATAGTTTATATGAAAACACATTACTATTATAAAATAAAATAGATATTACCAATGGAAAACGTTAAAGTAAATCTTAATCATTATTTGATTCAAGTAGTCAACATTTTCTTGTTAGCTTTAGATAAACTTACTACTTCCTCTAACCATGGAAAAAAGAATTTAACTTCACGATCCTCAATTAAAACCCCTCTATTGGCTATCCTATTTGCACATTTGTTTCATTTCCTTAACGTATGTGTAAACCTAATTTTTCAAACTCTTTAGCAAGATCTTGAATTTCCACAATTATCTCTTGTATGTTCCATGGAGCCTTTGCTTTCCTCAAAAATGTATTTATTACTATGAGTGAATCACCTTCCATCCATACTTTGTTCCATTTTAATTTTTTTGCATATTTTAACCCTTCTAAAGTTGCCCAAGCTTTAGCTTCATTACTTGTCTTAAATCCACTATTAAAAACATAATGAGACAAAATATATTCTCTATTATTTCTAATTATTCACCCTCCTCTTGTTGGTCCTGGATTTCCTTTAGATGCTCTATCAAAACTCAATTTGACCAACTTCACATCTGGTGGTTTCCACTTTATATTCTTTGCCTTCTTTTTGTTTCTCTTGTACCCAAAATCATAATTCCATTTGATGATTTTACTCTATCTATATAGGATTTTTGCTTCCAGATTAGGAATTGGGTGAGTTGATAGGGTTGGATTAGACTCCTCTATAGCTAAATATATATTCCTTTTCATTATCTTTAAACTGATTTCCTTTCCTTTAAATATTCTTCTACTCCTTTCTAGCCATACAGTCCAAAGTATTATATCTTTTGATATATCCTAGATTGTCTATAAAGCTTTAATTTTAAAAGTGCTCTATCATTGCTTTGACCATTATTCAATTCTATAATTCATCACCATTCATTAACCAAACATATTAAGAATCCATTGTCATAGTTTCTAGAATATTGAGTAATGTCCTAAGAGATGGTCTATAGTCTCCTCCTTTTTACAAAGAACATATTGTTAGAGGCCATGAAAACCCCTTTTCATAATGTTATCCTAGGATAATATTCTTCTATGACCTACTAGCCAAATAAACATTTTGACTTTAAGAATGCTTGGGATATCCCAAATATCTCTCCATGTTCTTGTAATATTCTTATTTTGTTGGTGCTTTATATTATATCCACTTCTTGTTGTGTATTCTCCTGAGCTATTCAACTCCTAAATCAATTTATCCTTGGCCCCCCTCTAAATAATCATTGTTGTTATTTTTTTACTCAAGTGCATCTGGCATCAATGTCTTGTATACTTGTAAAAAAATATTCTTTCCACTTGTATCTTCCTTCTTGATCCTTGTACAAAATTTTTGAAACCCTATCATTGTATTTATCTTGAAGTAATATCATCCAAGGTTTCAAAATTGGATCTAGATTGAGTGGTTTTTTATCACACCAAGTATCCATCCAAATAGAATTTTTTTCTCCAGTTCCCACCACCCATATTAAACCTTTAATCACTAGATCGATATTTTTAAACCATTCTAAATTGTAGAACCATTTGGTAGAGAGAATGCAATAAATATTAAGCTTGAGTCATTGGGCTCAACATGCTTACTTAGAAGAATTCTTGCATATTATATTTGACTCTCTTTGTGCAATATCTATATTACTTTTTCCCTAAGAGCTAAGTTTACATCTGTAAGAACTCTTAAACTGATACCTCCTCTAGTTTTATCGTCATGCACCTTGATCCATTTCACTGGAGGAAATTTCCTTTTATCATGTAATTTTTATCACAAAAAGGATTGCATAATATATATTAGACTTTTTCTATTTATTTTGGCATAGTATACAATGACATATAATATGTTGGAATAACCTGTAAGACTGACTTAATTAGTTGCATTCTTCTTGTTAACAATAACCATCTATCTTTCCATACTGATAGTTTATTTTGAACTTTATTTATAATTGTATTCCATAATTCTATCCTCATTCTCTCCTCAGATAAGGGCACCCCAAGACAAGTTGCTAGAAAATTTGCCTCCTCTATTTGAAGTAACCTATAAATCCCTATTTTAATTTTAGCTATAGTGTTTAGGAAATAAATTTTGGATTTTATCCTCTTAATTTTTTTCCTAATGCTCTTTCATATTCCTTCAATAAGTTATTCAAAGCTCTAGCCTTGTTTATCCTTACCCTCCCAAAAAGGGTTGTATCATCTACAAATTATTGATAGGTGATGTTATCAATGTTATTACTAGCCTTAAGTCCACTTATAAACCCATATTTGTTAGTCTTATTCAAGTTCCTACCTAGAACCTCTACCATAATAATGAATATATATGGTGATAGAGAATATCCCTGTCTAAGACCTCTCTTGGATTTAAATGATTATGTTACTAACCCATTGACCAATACTAAATATGAAACTGTAGAGACATAAGCTTTAATCCATCTAACTCATTTTTTGCCAAATCCAAACTTTTCTAATACTACAAAAATAAAATCCCTTTTAACCTTATCATAGGCTTTACTCATATCAATTTTTAAGATCATTGCTTTCTCTTTTCTTAAAGTTGTTGAATGTATAACTTCATGAGCTACTATGATCTCGTCCAGAATTTGTCTCCCTTTCACAACTCCTCCTTGCTCTTCGAAAAAAAAATTTCTAACAATGGCCTTAATTGATTTTCCATCACTTTGGACATAATATTATATGCCATATTGCATAGGCTTATGGGTCTAAATGAATCAAACAATTCAACATCCTTCTTTCTTAGAATTAGGAATGTATTATTTTGCCCTAGACTAATCCACTATTACTAATTAAAAATACTTCACTATAACCTAATTATATTGGTAAAATGTTGTAGAGAGCCCATCCGAACCTAGGGATTTATCCTTGTTAAAATAGAAAAGAGTTAAATAAACTTCTTCTATAGTAATAGGATTCATCAGTTTTCTATTGTGTTCATTCATTATAACTGAAGGTACTTCTTGTAGAAGTTTATCATTAAGAACTTCATATTCCTTTGATCCTATAATATTTTGATAAAAAGACCTTGCCTTTTTTCTAATTTCATTATGGTCTTCAATCCAAACTCCTTATACTGATTTAATTCTACTAATTTTGGATGCTAATCTCTATATTATAGCCATCCTATAAAAAAAAATGTATTTTTATATCCTTCTTTTAACCAGGTTTGTCTTGATTTCAATCTCCAAATTTCTCTTACTAAAAATATTATGATATTCACTAAGCAACTCCCTTTCCTCTAAGATTGGATAAATATGATCATCTTTTTATAATTTTGAAATTTTATCTTTTACTTTTTCTTTCTTCTCAAAAATGTTTCCAAAAGTGTTCTTGTTCCATTCTTTTAATTTAGATGTCATTGATTTAATTTGTTTTTAAAGTGCATACAACCCACCGTTTTCTTCTAAAGAATTCCATGTTTATACTATCATATTAACAAATTGAGGATGGTATTCCCACATCTAATCATATATAAAATATGATACTTTTTCTAATTCACTTACCACCATTTTAACCCTTATTGGCCAATGATTTGAACTAATCTTTGTCAAAGTATTAATTTTAGCACAAGTCCCTTCATCTAGCCAATGATCTAAGAGTATGCATTTGTCTAATTTTTATGCTATTAGGTTCTGACCTCTCCTATTGTTGGTCCATGTATAGTTGCCCTCTTCAAAATCAACCTCCCTTAGATTATTAAATTTGAATAAAAGCTGAGAAATCTCTCATACTTTGGATTAATTTCCTAATCCCCCAAATTTTTCATTCAGCTTGGTTATGGCATTAAAATCTCCTATGATCATGAATTGGGTTTCTTGGTCTTTACTTCTCATAAAGGCTTCAATCCCACTCTAAACTTCTAATCTACCTGAATGAGTTGTAGGTCCATAGACATTGATAAGAATGAAATGAATATCTACAAAGTAGTCTGTGACTAAAGAGGTTATTCAATGCTTAGTTTTATGAATGGTTACACAGGAGGTTCTAGAAGGATTCCAACAAGTTAGAATTCCTCATGTTGCTCCTTTAGAATCTATAGCATCCCATTTACATATTGTCCATACTACTTTCATAGTCTTTGAAACTTCTTCTTTTATAATTTTAATTTCCTGGATACAAAGAATATCAAGCTTTTACTTAAATAGAGGTCCCTAATACACCTCTACTTTTATGGGGAATTAGCACCCCTTATATTCCATGAGATGATAATCATGTCTCATTAGGGGCTATTGGCCTCACTTAGAAAATACCAATATCATTGTGTTGTTTGGTAAAGAGAAGTTCAACCAACTTAGTTTGTGTTCCTTTCTCTATGTTTGCTCTTGCTTCCTTAGATCTCGCTTGATAATTTGAGGATTTTTCTCTTTTTGCCTTGCTTGTATCAAGAGTAGGTCTTATTATTCTATTCCTCAATATTCTTTCACAACTTTGTTTTTCATCAAATTTATCCTCTCTTGGCTCTACTACATAAGTTCTTGACTTGTCATGCTCATTTTCTAATATTTTCTTATTAATGGTAGAGGTATTAACATCTAACACTAATTTAGAAAATTACTCTTAGAACATCATAAGGTCAAATTCCAAAAACACTTTCAATCCAATAAAAATTTAGCTAGTCCAACTTTCACTATAGTTCAACATTATAAATGTTTAGAGCATAAGATGCATAACAAACATAGGGTATAAGGTATTATTTTTAGTTTATTAAAAAACAATAGAATATAAATTTGGGCATACAAAATCTAGGAAGTGGAAGAGAACGGAATAAGTCTCTTAAAACTTTGGTTTGGTGGATTGATAAGTTTTAGGTTTTTACTAAGAAAAGATTCAAGTTCAAACTTTGAAGGTAAGCTTTGTTAGAGCAAAGGTAGTAGTCTGACCTGACTCCGCTAGTGTGTTCCAATCCCCGATACCAACCATGGTGGCGACCTGGCTCTGCTGAGTAACGACAACGATACCAACCCCAAGCCACTAGGGATCTCCTTCACTCTGTAAACACATTTATCGAGGCAAGATAAGGGTTATAGTGGCAATCCAAGGATTTAACTTGAGATTGGCGACAACTTCTTTAGCGACTTTACCCTATAACCACATTTATCGAGGCAAGATAAGGATTATAGTGGCAGTTCAAAAATTTAACATGTGAAGGACTTGACCCTGCAACCAATAATAAAAATTAAAGAATGTTACTATTCCCTCTATACAAAAAAACTAATACTTTTATTCTATAAAAAATAATAATTAAAAAAACATAAGATATGATAGTTAATAACTGAGTTAAATACTTGTGTATAAATTACCCTAATTCAATTTCCAAAATGAAGGAGATTCAATTGACTTTTTATCTTCACCTAACTGGATATGTTGAACTTACCATTCCACGCGGTACTTGAAACTCTTTATTTTGTTAGGCGTTGGTAGCCCAAGGAAAATGGACCGTATATGACTTTCCCATCAGTTTCCATGGAGTGTATATGACTTTCCCATCTGCTTCCATGATCGATCTCTCTCCACTGAACCGCGTTCGCCGAGCCCATTATTACACGAAACCGCAATAACCGCCGCCCAATAGAGACTGCTCAAGTCTCCCCTTCGAGCCCCATCACGTGGAGTGCAGACTTGAGGATTCGGATAACCGCCGTCTGATAGACTGCTCACGTCTTCCCTTAGAGCCCCATCACGTGGAGTGCAGACTTGAGGATCGGGAAACCTCGGCAGACGGCCCTATTACTCTCAATGCCGCCAACCAAATCCTTCCAAATATTCTTCGCACTGCAGACTCCACCGAGTAGACCAGTAGATAGAAAAGAAAGGTAGTTGCAGGTGCCCCTATAACCGATATCCAGAGACTTCCACACAAACCGTCGCGACCTTTATAACACTCGCAGGCAAAGAAGAGAGAGAGTCCAAACGACCGTGATGAGGCCAGGCGAACCAGGCTATTACGGTCCCGGTCCCGGTCCCGGGGGACCTCCCGGCCCGGGTTTCGGCCCTGCTCCGCCGCCTGGATTTGGCCCTCCTGGCCCTGCTCCGCCGCCGGGATTCGGCCCTCCGCCTCCTGCGCCGCCGCCTTGGTTCGGCCCTCCGCCTCCTGCGCCGCCTCCTCCGGCTCCCGGCCCTCCGCCTCCTGCGCCGCCGCCTTGGTTCGGCCCTCCGCCTCCTGCGCCGCCGCCTCCGGCTCCCGGCCCTCCGCCGTACGGACCTCCGGCACTTGGGGCACCCTTGCTCGGCCCTGCGCCGTCGCCACCGCCGCCCGGCGGGTGCTGTGGACTGGGCGACTGCATCACTGACTGGTAAGAATTTCCTCGTCTGGAAGATCACGACGTAGTTCTTTGCTTCCGGTGCTGATGATTGTTTTTTTTCCCTTCCCAGTTTATCGTTGATATGTTGTTGCTGGCTACTGGATGCTTGCTGTGGAGGGTGGTTTGGCGGCGGGCCTCCGCCGCCTCCATGGCCGCCGGGTCCGCCCGGCCCTCCTCCGTTCTGAAATCTAATCTCCCACCGCCTAACTTCCACAATCACGTACAAGTCCCGCCTCCGCTGCGAAATCAGGTCAAGCCTTCCAGAGTTCTTATGGAATAATATGATTAAAGATTACTGTTAACGGGATTACCCCATTCGGGATGCTTGTGCTGAGATATACCCACCCACCCATTGATAACTATAGACATATTGATGCCCTGCAACTACAAACAGAAAAAGGAAAAGGAAACGTCTCCCCTGAAACGGTCTCTGTATCCAGAAAATTATGCCATATAAATATTACTACTTCATCTCATGTCCTATCATGTGTGGAGATCGAAAAGCTGAAGTTTACATAGCTTGAGTTTACATAGAAAGGCGATTTATCTAATTTTTTTAAAATTAAGTTCGAAAAAGATCTACTGTGATCTTATTTCTGAGTAAAAGTCCACCTGGTTTTACAGTGTGGCAAATCTTTTGTAAGCACAATGGTTGATGGGTGATCCCTTCTACTTCCTGTATTGGTTTGTCTATATAACATAAATGATAAATGGATATATTTTGAAATTTTTATATAGGTTTATGGTAGATGGAATGTATTAAGTTGATTTTATAAAAATTATTAAACATCTACCAATTTTGATGTAATTTAAAATTAATAATAAAATTGTTAAATTTATTAATTCTTTAACCTATGATGTAAATGTTTTTGATCTTTCATGTTATAAGTGATATATAATTAAACATATAATAAGGGATTATAAAATAAAAACTTGCTTAAAAAAATGAAAAAGTTCTGGGGAATTTATAGTTGCTTCAAGTTTCATTATATTATAAAATAACTCATGTGCAATTTTTACAAATTATATAAAATCTTCACTTTGCAATAAAAATTAATGTAGTTTAAAGGTTATCCCTTATATTTTAGAGTTTTTAAAGAAGCATAACAAAGAAAATATTAAAGGGAATATGTATTATACTTCTAGAAAAATAAGTAATATGAAAGTTTTTCTTTTCATTTTAGGCTTTCTAGGGCAGCATAAAAGTATTCTAAGGTTATACCTTGCACTTTAGGTTCTTCAAGGCATTATAAATCTACAAATAATAAGCTAA
>JAQPPZ010015121.1:0-17824 GCA_028583015.1 Wollemia nobilis
TGTCCTCTGATAGGTTTTGCGATTGAATTTCTCGATAGGGCCTTTGTTTGCCCAAATTAGTGTTTCTTGGCATTCTAGCTCCTTAGGGCATCCATGGCATAATTCGTCATGATTCTTAGGTTGGCAAAGTGATAGAAACAAATCTCTCTCTTAGTGCACTCAAGTGAGTTCACAATTCTACAAGGCTTCACTTCTCTAATCTCCAATGCTTGCTTCATCATTTACCCTAATTCTAAGGGGTACTTATAGGACTACCCAAGGGCTAGGGGTGGCTTCATGGAGAAGCCAAGAACAAGAAGGGGTGGTTAGGACAGTTGTATTGGAATCTTCCATTCTTTAACCACCTTCTTCTAGATCAAATGGCCATTCAAACCGATTTGTCTCAAATGAAGGCCAACTGAACTTCAATTAAGACCGTAGGTGATAGTTGTGGTTTAGACTGTAAACCGTAGGTGTGAGCCATGATTCTGACTGTGGACTGCAGGCATCAGCTTCAATTCAGACTAATTAGACCAAGGAGACCAAATTGAGTGGTTAGAACCACTACTCTATCTTGGAGTCTATCCAAGATCTTCCATTTGGTCTTGTAGCATGTCCATATGAGTAGTCGTCATCAACATGACGTGTTTTAGGTGTCTATAGATACCCATTTTGAGATGCGTTGTGATTGAACAAGGCATGAGAAAAAATACCCCACCTAAAATGATGTCGAAGGTTCTATGATGATCATTAGTTGGATCAACATTAGATGCCCTAGGTCCAACAAAAGGACGTGTATCTTGGAATCATTGCTTCCAACTCTTTGGTCTTAAATTTGAAAGAGTTTGCACTCATCATTAGACATTCGAGTAGCTATGGCGCTACAATAGGAGTTAGGCCTATATAATAGAAAGGATGAGAGTTACAAACTAATTATCATATTTGCTATTTACCCTAAGAAAAGGGGTAAGCTTATGATAGTTGTTGACAATGATTTGCAAGGACAAACACAATTTTGACAAGATCAAGGGATCTACGATCTTAGGGATATTTTATTGATTATGATTATGATTTGATATTATGACTACCCCCTTAAGCGACGAGTCGAATAGGGTAATGACAATGTATGAAGCGATGAGATCTCTTGACCATAATGAATGATCTGAACAATATTTAGAATTGAGCATTTAAATACTTGGCTAAGCCTAGTTCAGCATATTATTACAACTGTTAATAGTAATTGCACATTCCTATCCCATGGAGTAGTCGGGTTACAATAGCCTTCTTAGAGAATCAAAATTATACAAATCCAATTAGTTTTATGTTGAATCAATTTATCGATGATTTGTTGAAAATATGTCATAGGGGAAATGATATGAAACGCCTTGTTCTCGTGTAGCGATCCAGCCTCAAAGGTCTTCTTCGAAATTGAAAAGAAGCATATTAGATCAACGATGACAATTTTACCCCAAATATCCTTATGGTTATTTACTCATCTCGCAGGATTGCATGGAGCGTCAGTCACTGCAACCACAAAGTTTAGAGTAAATAATTGAATACGAGGTGCATTTGAATTTTTGATTATTTGAAATGTTTTTGTTAATTTTGAATTTGAATTGAATTTATTTATTTTGCTAGGATATGTGACGCTCCATGAAAGGATTGTCAAAGTGATGACCTCGATTGAATGTACTTTATAATCTCAGCCAGATATTTTATTTTTAATTGGATCCTAGTGCTTGATCATCACCAAATTTGCAAATTGATTGCTTTTATTGAAATTTGATCCATTAGGGGACATTGATTTATCATTTAAAACCTTCCCACAATGGGATTTTTCTATTTTTTATATTATTTGTAAATCGCGGGTGTAGTCTGTGGTTGAAACTTTCAAATTTTGGGAACTGTAGGTCTGACCCGCGGGCAGAAAACCCTAATCCCAAGATCGTGGGTGTCAGCTGTGATCCAAAAGAAATAGGAAAATGTTTAAAATTTTGTCATTTTCAAAATTCCTCATTATTCCTTGATAGTGACTACAATTTGAAGAGCTCTGAGAGGTGTGAGAGTAAATTTGACACAAACTAAAACCTACTACCCTACAGACATCAGGATGGCAGACCGTAGACAACCTTCTTCCAACTGAGGCCTCAATGCATGTAAGGTAATTTGAAAATGATTCCTTGCATTCATTACCAATAAAATGAACCAAATTAATTAATTGGTTAATCAATCACATTAAATTGTTGGCAATGAACCACACCCTAGGTTAGGCTAGCTTTAGATTAATTTTTTATTATATTTTTTTGTTTTATTTGCTAGGAAAAGACCTGAAAATAGTCATTTTCCTAGATCACAGCTGCCAGTTATGGCTCCCCTTTGATAGGTTGGGGACCACAGGTATCAACTATGGTTAGGTTTGAATTATAATGATAAAAAAATTGACCATTGTGTAGACCGCGGGTTTGACCCGTGGTTCCCATTTTTGTGAAATTTTTTCAATTTTTTTTGTGATTTTCTTGGTAGTTAATGCCATTTATTGCACCTATGAGATGTATTATTTAAATTTTTTTATCAAGTTTAGCATAATTTTGCATTGTTAGTTATTTTTTGCTTGATCTATCTCTTTTTAGGTCATTTTTAACTATTTAATTAGCCTATAGTTAGATTTTTCCTTATACTATATCTCTTTGCAAAGACTAACCTCTAGAGCTAGGGAGCCAAAGTTCCTCAACACTCTCCATCCACTACTAACTTCCAGGGAGCGAGGGTGATTTAGGGTCGTACTCTGCAGCTATGTTTTGGATCTACCCACTATTAGGGTAGATCAAGCTTATATGACTACATTGGCCTGGAGTTGGAATGCCCATACCAACACATTTCACCTACCGATAGGTGAAATGACCATCACTCTCAAGGATGTCTATAGGATCTTCAAGATCCCTATTGATGGTGAGCCCATCACCTCCTCTACCTTTCAGAGAAGGGGAGCTATTTTTGATGAGATCTTCGATGATTGAAGCCTGGGAGCCCAGTGAATGATCGGCCATGGAGGTGTTCACATTGGATACTAGTGCGTGGAGTAGGTCTTCTTTGTTTGAGAGGTGTTTTTTATGCACCTGATCGTGTAGATTGTCCTTCCAGACTCCTCGGGTGTGAGGATCCCCTTGAACCTTCTAGCCAGTGTTAGCAGGGTCATTTGGAGCTCCACATCTCATCCACTGCTCCTAGCCTGGGGGAGCACATTACTATGCCATCTCTACCAAGAGTTGTATCAAATTACTAGCAGGAGCCAAGTAAGCATTAGCTATAGTCTACTCCTATAGATCTGGGGTTGGCAGCACATCTGTATTGAGAGACATATAGAGCTACCCCTGGAGATTACTTATATTCCTATTGCACACTAGTGCTATATGACATACTGGCCTCGTGAGGAGGAGAGGTTTCAAAGAAGGTCCCATGGTGGGGACATCGAGCACTATATTAGTAGATTTTCATTGCTCCGATTGGATGACATTGAATGACATCCATATATGGATTGCCCTGCATGGCCGGAGGTTAATGAGCAGTTGCACCAGACTCGATGAGACAGATGACTACTCGACTGTAAGGTCGAGGTCCATGAGTACAAGTTCTACTTGCAGGTCCTACGATAGTTCGACATGGTGTAGGATATTCTAGAGCTGCATATTATCTATAGCCAACTATTTATAAAGACATATCTACAGTGGGTGTAGCCTATGCCATTGGGCAATGCTACAGATGATTTCTAGGAGTCTAAATTTGTTATAGCTAGGACCACCCCAGTGTATGATACCTGGTGGTCCCTACTTTAGTGGCAGGTATCTAGTCCTCTCGATCAGGTTGATGATGAGGTGAAGTCTGATCCATAGGGGTGCAATGTACACCCATGGACTCAGGGTGGATGGGGGGTATAGGTTGCAATAGAGTATGCACCACCAGTAGAGGTCAAGGAGGAGGTGCCTCTAGATAGTGAGGTAGGGAAGCTGCTAGCCTAGGTGGAATATTTATAGAGCTAGGTTGGGAGGCTACAGACTCATCTACGACATAAGGATACTAGCCTTGCCATAGTAGAGGTGAAGCTCACTCATGGGTAGAGATAGTGGTGAGAGTATGCAGAGGAGAGGCCTCTCCTCAAGGCTCAGATCACCATAGTAAATATAGATATTTAGCAGCTCAATTGGACCTAGTGATCAAGGAGAGGGATTCACTGAGGGACTCAAGGGATATTATCTTGTCATCATAGGTATTTATGGCACCACCTGAAGTTCCATATCACCTATTGCCCTCAAGTCGGGACCCCATAGCAGAAGTTAGGTGGTTCACTTCACTCTTGGAGGAGAGAAATGCATGATCGATTGTGAGGGTATATCACATATTCATGCTAGAGTATTATATTAAAATAACATGTGAAGAGGTTCCAAAGGACACCTAGATCACAGGTACTCATAGGATAAGCTCTCGAATCAAGACCAAAGAGACCAGACAATCTTTTGCTAGTTTGAGCCATCGGACCCACAGGACCGAGAGGACACACAGGTCCTCTAGTACACATGGAGCCAGCTTGCACAGGAGTTAGGGGATTGGTTCTCATGTTTGGAGCCTCTTTAGATTAGTCTAGATACAATATCCTCAACAAGCACTAGATCAGACTGCAGAGCAGGATCCTAGAGACAAGGCTAAGGGAGGCAAAGAGGGCTTTAGTAGAGGAGGATCAAGATAGATCTAGGGTCTCCATTTGATACAGGCTATATCATTTTTGTTGTGAGGTCTGAGGACCTACATGATTGTAGCCTATAGGAATTTTGATGTACCCTGATGTACTCTTTGACACATATATATACATATGAGATTTGATCATTTTGGCTCATTATGTGTACTTGTATATGTTTAATATTTTTTGTTTATGTTATGCACATGGATGTAGATGTTTATGTTAATTTGATGCTATATGATGTGATGTATGGATGACATGCACTAGATAGCTATTGTATGTTATGTTGATGATGATATGTAGTGATCTAGATGCTTATATGTGTGATATATGATGGATGCATATGGATGCGATGTTTACTTAAATGCATATTTGATTTTGATTTATTGCTTGCATTTAATTTTATGACACTGTCATGATATGTTGATGCAATGAATGTAGTGCATTTTTTACATGATGGTAATCTAATGTAAATGAACCTGTATGCTTTAATCACTTAAAGCATAAGGAATGAATGCTACACGTGTTTAAAAATCTAATGGACGACACCACAGAATGTATAAAAATCATACATGTAATTGAAAATCCTCATTACAAGAATTTAATCAATTAATCATCTTTTTATGAAATGCAATGATATGAAATGGTATGATGTGAATGATATAATATGTCATTATATCTTCTTTTGCAATTTGAAAAATATGCATGATATAGTTAGTGGCCATCTAAATATCGTTTCTGATATCCATCCGGTATCTACCCTATATCGCAAAACTTTATGCTCAATGTAATGATGTATCATGAATTGATACTTTGCAATTTGATGATTGAATGACTTTTATGTTTGATGATTTATGAGATTTTGATATTTTTTTGCTTTTAGCAAATATTTTTAAGGGTTTTCCATGAGATTCAAACACCCTAGTGGACTACTCAAAATTTGTATACTAACCATACTAGACTTCTGAGATATAAGGCTTTTGATAGGATAGGCCCTAACTGTTCATTATCCTTGTGTGTGCACATTAATATATTAAGATAAGACACGAGCATTCCCTGATGTCAGGCGGGATTCTTTCAGCCCATTGCTAAGATAGGGGCTCCACAAATATCTTATCCAATCCCAGGTTTAGATTTTAGTTGGGCTAATCCACTAGGCAATGTAGGATACATGAAGCTAGCTCTTCCACATTTAAACATTGGTCTGCACACAAGAAAAATGTAAGTGTATCAGACATATCATCGTGCGTAAGGTACAATAATGTCGACAATTCCAAGGATTCAGAATCATTCCTTTCTATCTTTCAATTTTTGGAATACTTGCTCATATGTGTAGTGAAGCAAGGGATTAAATTTGTTTTTGACTTTGAACTATCTCTAGATCTTCATTTGATATCTCTTCGAACTAGATTTTTGATCTTCATTTGATCTCCACTCGAACTTTGATTTATGATCTTCATTTGATCTTGATTTGTACTTGATTTGTGATCTTCATTTGATCTTGATTTGAAATTGATTTGTGATCTTCATTTGATCTTCACTTTTTGGCATTTACATGTGATAATTTTCTTCAAAAAATTTCCTTTAGGGATTTTTCTTTGGTGGGAACTATTTTTGGAATATCAATCTATGATATCAATATGGGATGTTGATTTATGATATCGATCTAGGGTATCAATATTGAGGATTGATGTAGGATATCACTTTGGAATATTGCTCATTTTATCATAAGCAAGGGATTCTGAATAGGGAACTAACCTGTCCTTTTTCCAATTGCCAATATTTCCCAACCCGTCCGCATAGGGGGATAAGCAAGAATAACTCTTTTCACCTCAGGATACCCGATCCTGCTTCATGACTTTCATATTCCCATATTCCTTGTTAGGATTGTTTAATTTGTTGATTAGTGATAGAATTATGATATACTAAGGGCTATACTAACTGGACCTCAGTTGCAAAAGTAAAGTAATATTTCTATCAACTCTTGAGCAGACCACTAGGTATGGTTGAATGACTGAAAAGCCCTAGTATATTCTTCATAGCAAAATTTTTGTTGTGTTGAAAAACACAATTACTCACATGAAATATGACTTATGATAAATGTAGAGGTGAATGATTGAAACACAAGCATGGTGTCGTTTGTAAGACTTAAAAATACAATCCCTTCTACAGCAGAATGCAATGGATGGAGAAATGTCTACATGCAATGTTATGCAACAAATGCATGTGTGAATGCAAATGAAAATGCATAATGCAAATGCAAATGTTTTTGGATTTTATGCTTTACCAATTTTTTTTGGATTTTTAATCATTTTAAATTTTTGTTGACTTTTGAGCCTTATATTTGACCCAACAGTGAGTACATGCTTTTGGAGCCTTTAGGGGTGACAAAGCAATTTTTTAGGAAACACCTAGAGCTTTTGGGTTGACCAAAGAGATTATGGGCACCTTTGGAGCTTTTAGGATTGACCAAGCGATTCTTAAGAAACCTTGGAGCTTTTTGGGATGACCGAGTGGTTTTGAGAAAACCCTCGGGGCCTTTGACTAACATGACCAAGCAGTTTTTAGGAACCCTTAGAGCCTTTTTGGGATGACCGAGCGATTTTAAAAAAACCCTCAGAGCCTTTGACTAACATGACCAAGCAATTTTTAGGAACCCTTGGAGCCTTTTGGGATGATCGAGCGATTTTAAACAAACCCTCGGAGCCTTTGACTAACATGACCAAGCAGTTTTTAGGAACCCTTGGAACCTTTTTCTATACTTTCAAGCATAGAATGCCTTAATATGGATTATGTTGATAGGTTCAGGCTCTTCAACACCTCCTAGGTACGTTAGGTGATAGGTACTCAGACCAATATTTTTAGATATGATATAGGGTCCTAGCCAATTAGCCACGAATTTGTATCGCATATCTGATGGCAAATTAGAGTTCCGTTGGTTCTCTTTCAAGACAAGATCCCTAACTTCAAAGTCTCGCTAGTGGAATTTGATATTGTAAGCTCATTTTAGTCACTCCTAATAAACACAGAGATGCTCTAGGGCATTCACGCGATGTTCATCAAGCAACTCGAGTTGATCCAGTTGAGCTTACTATGCGGTGTCATCATCAATGAAATATTTCAATGCGACGTGCAACATTGGAATTTCCAATTCCAAGGGCATAATGGCCACATCACCATATACTAGTGAAAATGGTGTTGCCCCAATGGGCATTCGAATTCTAGTCTTGTAAGCTCATAATGCAAGAAGCAGCTGGATATGCCAATCTTTGTGGTTTTCTTATACTGTCTTTTCAAGATGGCCACCACTGTCTTGTTTGAGGCCTCAGCTTACTTGTTTGCTTGCGGATGATAAGGATTTGTAAAACTATGCTTGATTATATATTTAGATGTCAAAGATCTCATAATTTTTTTCTTGAATGATGTTCCATTATCTGATATTATTTTGGATGGAATCCCAAAATGACTTATGATATGCTCCAGTATAAAATCTACTATACGAGATCTAGTTGTTGTTGTTAAGGATATTACTTCCACCCACTTTGTGAAACACTCAGTAGCCGTGATTATAAATGTATGTCGACTCAATGATGAAGGAGAGATCTTGCATATAAGATTGAATCCCCACTGAGAAAATGGCCAAGCCGCTTGGATGGGCTCTAAGGCCTATGATGGCAAGTGCATAAGATTAGCATGATGTTGACATTTGATACATTTCTTGATATACACATTGCACTTCTTCTCCATAGTGGGCCAATAGTAGCCCATACGAAGGATGCACTTGAAGATTACCACATCGTTGAAATGACCACCGCATGTACCGTCATGAGCTTGTAAAATCATCCATCATGCCTCTTAGGGCTCTAGACAATGAAGGAGAACTCCATCGTAGCCTCATCGGTACAAAATGTCTCTTATTACGACATATTTAGCCACTTTATTTTTAAATGTACATTTTACAGCATGCAAAAATCCCTCTGAGATTACACCAAGCTTCACAAAGTTGTGGATTTGTGACATCTAGTTTTGATAAGCCTCAGGTTCAACTGCCAAGATGACTCGCTTTCCCTATGTATTTACTTTTACAAATGCAGACTAGGAAATAACCTTATGGTGAATGGTGGTACCACTCCCCGTCGGACTCTAAGACATTAATGACCCCTAAGGTACCTTCTTTAGAAATTATTTCGCTCTGTAGAACCATTCAGATTTTGGTTCTATGCTGATCATGTTGATTGAAATTCTATTATAAAAGGCTTCACATTCCATCGCAAGGTGCGAAAGAATTTTAACATGAATGGTAGTGAAATCAACAGATGGATTCTGATGGATTAAGGATCCCAAAGAGGCCATGGTGTCTACGAACCTATTTGATGAACGAGGGATTGCCTCAATGTTGTACCATTCCAATTTAGCCATATATATAGCAATAAGATCCTTGTAAGATTTCAATACAGGACATGGACACTAGAAGATCCCCTTACCTTGATTTAATATGAGTAAGGAGTCACCAAAGATGTTTAATATTTTAATATTCATGGCGATGGCTATGTGGAGGTTTAGAAGTAGGGCTTTGTACTCAGCATTGCTGTTGGTGCATGGAAAGTCTAATTTAAATTATAAGGGAATTGGAGCTCCTTGTGGCATGAAAAAAACTATTCCTGCACCACCCCCTTGATCACACTTTGAACCATCAAATAACATAGTCATATCAGCATTATTCTCTAGTTCTTCAGGTTTGGGAGCTTCGGATACGATGAAGACTGCATCATCCAAAAGCCCCATGGTCAAAGGCCTATTGTTTGATAGTGGTGCCTCAACCAGCTAATCAGCTATGACTTATCCCTTAATGGAATTCTGGCTTATGAATTCCTGATCAAATTTTGTTAGTAACATGATCCACTTTGCAGTATGCGTATTGTGATACGTCTTACTCATCATGTATTACAAAGGATTTTTTTTTATATAACATATGTCGTATGAATTAACATATAGTGTTACAATTTCTTGGTAGTGAACACTACTGCTAAACACAATTTTTCCACATATGCATACACGAGATCATAGCTCACCAAGGTTCAACTAATATAATATATGGTTTGTTCTTTACCTTGCATGTTCTTTTGGGCTAACATGGTTTCTAGTACAAAGTCAGTTGCCGATATATATAGTAGAAAAGGCACCTATGACCTTGGTGGAGCTAGTACTGGCGACGTCGCTAGGTATTGCTTTATTTCAATGAAATCTACTCTATAGTCCTCGTCCTAATTGAATGAGACCCCCTTATGTAGTAGTCGATTCATGGGTCAACATTTATCTAATAACTGAGTGATGAATCACTTTATCAATGCTACTTTGCCTTGAAGGCTCCTTAGCTCTTTAATATTGGAGTGAGGACGCATCTCGAAGATAGCCTTGACCTTAGTTGGGTCAACTTCAATCCCCCGTTTAGAAAAGATGAATCCTAAGATTTTACTAGAAGTTACGTCAAATATGCACTTCTTAGGATTCAACCTAACATTGTGCTCTATCAAGCGATTGAAGACCTTCCTTAAGACCTCTGCATGCTCTTCTCGCAACAATGACTTGGCCAACAAGTCATCGATATAATATTATGCATGTAGTCATGGAAAATGTATGTCATGGCCCATTGATAAGTGGCACCAACATTTTTGAGGCCAAATGACATAAATTTATAGCAAAATGTTCCCCATGGAGTTATAAACGTGATTTTATGCTGGTCTTTGGGTTTAATCCGAATTTTATTGTAACCAAAAAAACCATCCATTAAGGAGAGTACTTTGTGACCTACAATTGCATCTACTAGAACATCGATATTAGGCAACATTGAATATTTGGGTGTTGCCTTATTTAGGTCTCTAAAATTCATACAAATACAAATTCTTCCATAATGTTTTCCTATGGGTACCATATTGGATACCCATTATGGATAGTCAATGGAGATTACAAATTCTACGTCCAAAAAATTTTGTATCTTATCTTTCACCATTAAGGCTACTATTGGATGCATCTTTCTAAGTTTTTTCTTGACCGGCTTCTTCGTCAGATCTAGCGAAATGTTATGAGTAACCAATTTTGGGTCTAGACATGGCATATCTTTGTACGTCCAAGAAAAAATATTAGGTCTCTCTTTTAGTAGAGGGATGAGGGTGGCCCATTCATCTAAAGTGATACTATCTCCAAATTTAACCTTCCTTGGATTGGTGGGATAGTTACTGATATCCACTTTGAAGGTTTCCTCTACTGACATATGCGATCCCTCCTCAAGCTGATGAGGCGTACGAATCAAATGGATGTCATCATCCGGGTTGCTAGGTTCTATGTTGGAATAATTTTTGGCATGATAGACATCATATGCACATCCTAGTGCAAAATTAAATGGTTGTAACATTTCTTCATTAGGGAAGAAATCTTTAGGCTCAACGGGCGAGTTAGCATGATCTCAGTCGATAGCATCTTTGTTGAGATACAACGGTTTGGATGGATCTACTGGATTACAGAGTGGGGTGGTAAAATCAATGGATACCATATTGATGTAATGGAATTGATCTCCAAGACCACACAGACCAACTTCTACATCATCGATGCAGCTCTCATACCCGAGATATGGCTCTAATGGCACAGGAACAAATGGGTCCTCTCTATGAGAACTACAAACTACTGGATCCTCTCTGTGCACTGGTTGTAATATGGGATCATTCGGCTCATGGAACTCCATGTAGGTAGGCAGATGGGAAAACAACATGTGATAAATCATATTGAAATTTGATGGTATTCCTTAAGGCGAGGGTCGAGATTGATTTCTCTTCACATGTCCTCAGTCGTATACGGTGCATGGTGGTGACATAGGTAAGGAGGCCCTAGATAGGCTCTCTCTCTTTCATCCTCTTCATCACTGTCATAGTACCATCCTTCATTTACCCCTATAGGTGGGGGATGCTTTGGTAAATACAGTCCCATGAATCTCACTTCTTGGTCACTATCACCCATGTCCAAAAAAATTGGATAATTAGTCCATATATATTATGCTGTCAATAAAACTAGCTCTGCTTCTTCCCCCAAATGGTCAATATTGGGAAGAATATCATCGATAACATGTACTAACTCTACAGGTAGTAGGTGATGCGCATACAAAGGCCTTAGATATCCCCCCTCAGCTTCATCCTTAGATTGATCGCCATTTTAGGATCCGCTATCAACATCATAACTTGTTCCAATTATCTCAGAGGTGGACTCCTCTCCATCATCACTGTAGAGATCTCCTAACTCGAGATCGCCTAAAACTATGGGGTTATGCCCCTGCACACTTGTGTTATTGGTTGCATTACAGATTTGATGACCTAGGTTGCCTTTGGAGTTCTGATCTATGTCAGTCTGCTCTAGGAGCCCTTCATGATCTTCTTCAAGTGGCTTAGAGGTGATGCCAGATACCATTGGGTGAGTCCTCCAAAAACTGTATGGATTAGGATGATATGGGTTAAAGTACACATCGTCCCCTAGACTAAGGTACACATGATCTAAGGATACTTTGAGCAAGTCATGTTGTCCTCATATCTGTAACGCTAGTCCAAACATATCAGTTGCTAAATGATAACGTGGCTCGAGTGGAGTCCTACGTCCCTATTCAAATAGGCCAAGTATGTACCCATGCCAGTGATATAACTTGAAAATATGTATGGAGTACTCTAGGTTGGATAAATAACAAAAATTTACTATAAAAGGTTTGTCACTATCTTCATCTATGGGCACTTGCATTGGAAGCTGATCCAGCACAGTGTAGATGAAGTTAGTTTGATTAGGTGGCTATCCCAATGGTACCACAAATCCAATAATATAATGATGAGAAGGTGTTTGGCCCATCTCTTGTGCAGTCTCCAGAATTGGTCCAAAGATTACATTTTGCATAATATACTCGTCTAATCTTGTATTGGCGGATGTACAGTCACCCGTGATGAGGATGACCCTACTAACAATGCAAGTGAGGCAGGCTGAGGTACCTCGGCTATATATTGGGCTTCCTCCACTTCCATGGGTATGAGAGCCTCCTTGGAGACTGGTTCGAGCATGCGTTTCTTCTCTTTTTTGCCCATTTTCATCTTTAACTTCCTGTCATCTCGAAGAATCACTAATGCAGACAATTTTAGCAAAGTAGTAGTACATTCAGATCTATGTGATACAGATATCGATGGTTGAGCATTTATTATTGGTTCATGATGTCTAGGTGCGTTGATGGGATTATGAAACCCCCATGCAAATATGCTAGGTTCACGAACTTGAAAGGTTATTCATCTGATGACACTACCAGGACCCATTCCTCATGCAGATTTTTTACACATTGGTGTAATATAGAGGGAATGCAACACATTTCACAAATCCAAGGCCTCCTCGAGTAGGATGGTGTACTGCATGGCCCACTCAATCACATGACACATCACAAAGATTGTCTTTAGGCCTACCTGAATGGGTAGGATGATTTTGCCAAAATTCGAGCATACGGCATCGTTAAACACTCTTAACATGAAGGTGGTGGGCACAATGTGTGATTTTGGTAGCTTTAGATGATTCAATACCTTGGTTTTTATTATATTTATCAATGAACTGGTGTCGATCAAGACCCTCTTGAATGGTATGTGATTAAAGCACACGATGATATGCAATGGTGGATCAGCAGTATCTATGGGAACCATATTAATTTCATGATCATAGAATTGGATCATGGGCTGCTGGCACTGTTGTACATGTCCCATGAAATTGGTAAATGCTTGAGCATCTTGAGACTGTACTTTGATGGACCTTAGAATTTCCATAAGAGTCTCCCTATGCTTGGGGACTACTGTATTAGTTCATATATAGATAGCTTTATAGGAGTTTTCTGCAGGTTTTGGACAAGCCTGCTCCGTATGGTCACCACCGATCTCGTTGGTGGGCCAGGAATATTCTACGATGGCCACCAATTCAGTGTAGCTTGTATCCTAATGGGAGCATGAGGTTGATTTTGTTGCTCATATCTCCTATGTTTGGTAACAACATTCACCATGCCTACGAACCCCTGGATAGGTGGTTCGTTGCGCCTTTGGTTGACCTGGCCAATGTTGTTGCATGACACCTCATGGTTTGGTTATAAATTTTTGTAAATCCCCATGTTATGGTTTTCAAGCACCAACAGATTACTTGGTATTACAAGGTCACCCTTTTCAATCATGTTTTGCACAATATGCTTGAAGGATCAACATACCTCGATGTTGTGGCCCTTTGCACGATGGAAGATGAAAAATAAGTCATCTTGATACCCCTTCGACTTGGGCTGATTTAGATTAACTAGATTGACCTCAGGAAGTCTGATCACCTTAGCCTTGCATAACTGGTGGAATATTGATGTTACTGATTTCGTTAGATGCATGAATTGGCGAGGTAGGTGTTATTTTTTGTTTTTGCCCTTATAGTTATTATTGTGATTTTTTTACTGTGTAGTAGGAGGTTGGGCTTGATAATTATGCTTTTGCTACCCTTTATCCTCTCTCTATAGGTTTAGAACCACTTGGTTGACATGGGCCTACTTGCCCTTATGTTTTGTGGAGGTTTTCTTAGGCCCGTCTTACCTATTATTAAGCTTCAAGTTGCCTTCTTGTAACTTGATGTCCTAAATTACTTTGGCTTGCGTTAAAGCTTCCTCGAATGTTGGATACTGCTACAGTTGCAACAGTAGCGAGATGTGCTTGGTACAACTCTTGGTAAACATTTAGGTCAATTTCATAGTATGAATAGGTAATGGCAACTTTGCCATCAATATTCTCCACCTCTTTCCATACTATTCAATTGGCTCATTATCGTGTTTAGCTAGTGTAACCAAATCAGAAAGGTTAGCCTATTTCTTGAGGCCAAAGGAAAAGCATTCAAGAAAAGCATCAGCCAATTGCTCAAAAATAGTGATGTTGTACCTCTTTTTCTGATTGAACCACTCTTGGGTTGGGCCTGAGAGGGTTGTGACAAATATGTGCAAAATCAAGGCATTATTGCTTGTGATTTGGAAATAGGCATCTAGAAATATTGTGACATGCTCCTACGCATCTTCATCACCTTTAAATTTTCTAGCTTATGCATAATAAAATGCTCAGGCTAGGTAGGAGAAGGTATCGAGGGGTCCAAAGGCTCATTGTGAATCTTTCTTATTTTCAGCTTTTGAAGCTCCACATCTTGCCTCTCAATCACTTTTACTTTCATTGTTAGGGATTTATAAGCCTCTGAGGATAAGAAGTCCTCCTCCCTAAGCTAACGTGAGGGTGGTCTTAGAGGTATATTCTTCCTCTATCGGGGTGGAGGACGTTTCTCTTCCTCCTCCTCAACTTGGTATTCTTCAGGATACTCTTGATTGTTTCCCTCTCCCTCTTCTTCCTCTTATTGTTGTTGTCTCTCATGTTCAAATGATGGTTGTCATTCTCTTTGTAGGGCACTAATATGAGTATGACCGTGCCTGCGCTCCTACTACACATCGGCTTGTGAAAAATCCTTCCTATGTATGCACTCTCTATTCTCCACATGAGTGTATAAACTAGCCCTGGCTAGCCTATCCTCCTACTCTACATGCTCCTTTTGGGTAAGGATGCATTCCTAATGCATGCATTGCTTGTATAGTCTTTGTTTTATGAGCCTCTGCAATTGAAGATTCTCTTCTTCAATGCATTGCCTTTCTAGGAGAGAATCCTCTAATTGATCTTGGAGGAGCTTTCGTCGCTGCTTAGATACCAGTCTGTGTGATCTATCAAGGTCATTGGTCATGATAGGCATTTGGTATGCATGCTCTGTGTGAGTGACTTTATGGGTTATGTACCCATCTGACTAATTTATGATGCTTTTACCTTTTTTCATAAATATGGCATTGGCATCCTACTGAGCTCAGTGCTCTGTGCCACCATGTGTGGATGGTGGATATGTCACATGAGGGAACTTAGAAGCCTCTATATGCTATCTAGTAGTCCTAATATAACCCCCATTATGCTCACTCAGAGCATGGGTGGATGGAGCCAAAGGCATTTAGCCTATCTGCTCAAGGATGCTACCTAAGTTTTCCAACTGTTTGGATCTCCACTGCTTGTGCAGTGGTGTGCCATTGGCTCCCACCTTAGCCATATCAATAGTGATATTTCAAGGTTCACTATGTGCGAGAGTCTGCATAGGCCTATGCTCAATGATGGCCCTATTTGCATGCCCCTAAATGGGTGGGTCTCGGTCATGTCTGTACTCCAAAGGTGGAGCCATGGATCCTCCTACTGACTTATGATGTAGGAGTATCAACTTAGACCCATATATAACATAATCTTTAGTCGATCATGTGGATGCACGTGCAATGCGGTCTAGGTAATGGCTTCCGAGTGGAACACCCTCATGTTGAGAGGCTCCATGCTCTATTTTGTGTCTAGAGGAATGCATAGAATCTCCTCTAATGGGGGTACACTCAATAGGTTTCCCTCTTATCGAATTGTCTCCTCTAATGCTTGTCAAACGACATTCGGTAAGTGCATGTGGGCGAGGATTCGACATGTGTTATTGTGAATCTATTGGGGCTTGGTCATGGGTATCAGTAGTATGCCTTTGTCAACCGCTCTGTGTCTCCACCATGGTGTTACCTAGCATCTATATTTATTCATTATTACACAAAAAAGGTATACAATGGTGTTTATCTCATATTAATTTTTAAAAGTGAGCCCTAGACTATTTGATGTTGTTTCAAGTTTGTTGTATTAGTAAATAACCCCTTATCATGTTTTTAAAGATTTTTGGATGATATTCTTAGTTAAATTGGCTTTCACCTGTATACTCGCAGCTTGTGAACTTGGCTATGAACTCCAAGTCGCGTAATCCAACCTATAATGTGTGGAAATGAAGCCCACACATGATCAGGGAGCATAGGTCCTTCCAGATCCTCACCCATTGTCCCCCAGTTAGTGTTATACCCTCCAAAGAGAATACATGTAAATTTTCTAGGGTACAAAAGGTTCTTGCATCCGGTATTGGTCTAGTATCCAAGGGTACATAGGATTTGAGCCAACGGATGGAAGTCACCTCCACCATCGTTGAACCCTACTAGTGGTTGGATGTCACTCCAAAAACACTAGCATTTACATGAAACATGGTGTGTGTGGTTCGTTTTACTCTTTTGCATAAAAGAAAAATGCATAATATAGCATAAATAATTGTTTCCTACATGATATGCAAAAATTAAAGTTTCATTTCATAAAAGATGCATGCTATATCCTAAATGATTTTTGACAATGCAATTACGATGATATAGCCTCTAATTGGGCTTCAAGTATGTAAACCGACACATAATTTTAACCTAACATGTTGGATTCTAGGGTAGACTGCACATAGAGGTTCATTTTTCCTAGTAGTGCCTAGCCAAAATTTAGAAAAAGAAACCCTAAGGACTTAATTCATTTTCATGTTCTTTTTATCCTTAATTATCTAGGTTTCAATTTTCTATTCTAGAAAATACAAAAGCAAAACATAGAGATAGAAAGTGGCAAAAAGGGCCTACCTCAGGTCCTCATTTGATTAAGTTTTGGACTCCTGCTATCTGATGTATCTGCTATGGACCGCACATATGATGCATGGTTCAGACTGTAAATCGCATCTTGAAGTCGTGGGCCAACAACGAGACCACAAATGTAACCTACGATTTGCACATGATGACAAAAAACATAAAATATTAGAGATTAGATGCAAGAAATGTGGAGTTCCACCGTGATTGTCTTCTGTGACCACAAAAATGGCCTCACACCTATGCTTCCTACTATGTAATTGAAATAAAAGATACAAAAGCATACATTGCAAAATTGACAACAAATTATGAAGAATGAGAATGCTTTATTTACTTTCATGAAGCCAATTCCAATTATAGATACATCCCTCTTAGGGATACCGATTTGATACTCTTTATTACAGTAGGAAAAATATATGAAATCCCTCTCAAGGGAAAATGTGATTTTTAGGCCATTTAGGGTGACATGAACTGCTCTAGGGTGGAGTTGACCCTCTTATTCATGTTGAGGAAGGACTTAGATGATTGAAGCTCCTTCAAATATGCTTTCCTGT
>JAQPPZ010015122.1:0-20754 GCA_028583015.1 Wollemia nobilis
CAACAATGCTCAACAACAAATCTCACATAACAATGATACTCATGTTATTTTCAAACCCTATTTCAAGTTCTTTGCACAACAACTCACTTCAAAAATAATGCTTATAAATCAATCTTCACATAACAATGATACTCATGTTGTTTTCAAAACCCTAACTCAAGTTATTAACACAATCCAATGGTTTAAACAACAATGCTTATAAAAAAAGGTTTTAATCACAACTCTTAATTCTAGAAAATCTTGAAGCATTAACTCAAACACTTTCAAAAAGGAAACCCTAACCAAATCATTTTCACTTCAAACTTTATTTTCTAGACAACCAATCAAACAACTCCACCAAGGAAGAATTTACCCATACCTTTTTGCTTGGCAAGGAATTGATCTCACAAATTTGCCACACTCACAATTGCTTCTTTGCCAATCTCAATAAGGATTAGAAGATAATAATTTCCTCAATAAAACACAATACACAATGATATAAAACAAATACACCTTATCACTCCAACTTTAAAATTTTATCCAATACCCTCATAATAATCTCTTTGGCAAAAATCCTTTTACTAATAAAATCAACACTCACTAAAATTCAAAACTTCTTATTACCTTATTACTCCAATTTTAAAAGGAATATATTCCCTTTTATAAATCACAATTCAACACAACAATTTGTTATCCTTCCTTATTTCTCCTAACCACTAATTTTAATGCCTAACTAAAAACCTTTTAAAAACCCCTTATAACTCTTAATAAAGGCTTTAATTAAAACTTTAGGTAATAAAAATTAATTTAAAAAAGTACTTTTTCCTCTCAACAGGTTTTGAACCCTTGACCTTTGCTTCCGCGAACACCCTATTCGCGGGCTCCTCAACCACGTGCGCTCAACGCACATTGAGAGCTAAAAAGCTCTTTGTGCACTATATTCCTCCTAGCACCTTGAACGACAAACACAAAACTCAAGTCTTTCCCTTTGTGCACACACTCCATGGGATTCAAATGCAGGTCCATCTCCCCACAAATGCCTTAGAAAAAATGTGTGCTGCCAATGGACCATCGTGTCCAACTTGTCTTGGGTAGCAACCTTACTCCGCTATAACCCTCGTGCATAAGAAAAAAATATAATCGTCTTCTTCCTCAATGAAGCAGTGAATCACACATGTAATTTCATTTTTCACCTTGATTAAAATCGATGAGGGATAATTTACAAAGTCTTTTGGCCTCATTTTTATACACGAAGGTGCCATTGTCTTCAAACGTTGGTGCTCCAAATACTTCGATGAAGTTGGTGTTAAAACAACTTTATAAATGGTGCTTTAATTTTTATGATGTCAGTCCATTTAACCTTTGTAATTTATAAATGATTTAAATTCGAAGGAATTTAAATTTTATAAATTATAAATATAACCTTTGGCTTTGAAGGCCTTCTCTTATTGCATAACTTGGTATTGATGATATTTATTTATAAAATTTAAATTCCTTTTGAATTTAAATATTTTATAAAATAAATATTAGACCTCCTTTGAAATTTGCAATAGGCCTCCTTGGATATTTATGAAAACCCTTTTAAACTTATGCTCTCATATAATATTAAAATATTATGGAGCCCTTTTGCCTTTAACTTCTGCATTGTTGAAGCTTCTTCCTAGATATTAGTGACACCTTTGATGACTTTATTTCTTGTCGAATTCCTTGAAATTAATGATGACTTCATCTAGTGACACCAATGACAACTTTTGACTTAGGGACTCAAAATGTCCAACAATATCCTCCTTTGTCATTGATGGCAACCCAAAAATGTTTTACCAAAATCTTGACTTCTTCTGCACTGCTCCCACTGGGACACTGCCCCCCTAGCTCAATGCTCTCTCAAATATCAAATATCTCCCCAATACTCAAATATCTCCCCCTTTGACATCAATGGCAAAGGGTTACCTTTGGGGATCGAGGCTAAGAATGAGCCTCTTAGCGTAGACCCCACCCCACCTTCTGTTATGGTGGTTAATTTCAGGGTTGGAGTATTTCTACTCCCAGAAATCACTATTATTTACCTTTATCCTTCTCTTATTTTCTAAATTTTTTCAACAATGCTCAACAACAAATCTCACATAACAATGATACTCATGTTATTTTCAAACCCTATTTCAAGTTCTTTGCACAACAACTCACTTCAAAAATAATGCTTATAAATCAATCTTCACATAACAATGATACTCATGTTGTTTTCAAAACCCTAACTCAAGTTATTAACACAATCCAATGGTTTAAACAACAATGCTTATAAAAAAAGGTTTTAATCACAACTCTTAATTCTAGAAAATCTTGAAGCATTAACTCAAACACTTTCAAAAAGGAAACCCTAACCAAATCATTTTCACTTCAAACTTTATTTTCTAGACAACCAATCAAACAACTCCACCAAGGAAGAATTTACCCATACCTTTTTGCTTGGCAAGGAATTGATCTCACAAATTTGCCACACTCACAATTGCTTCTTTGCCAATCTCAATAAGGATTAGAAGATAATAATTTCCTCAATAAAACACAATACACAATGATATAAAACAAATACACCTTATCACTCCAACTTTAAAATTTTATCCAATACCCTCATAATAATCTCTTTGGCAAAAATCCTTTTACTAATAAAATCAACACTCACTAAAATTCAAAACTTCTTATTACCTTATTACTCCAATTTTAAAAGGAATATATTCCCTTTTATAAATCACAATTCAACACAACAATTTGTTATCCTTCCTTATTTCTCCTAACCACTAATTTTAATGCCTAACTAAAAACCTTTTAAAAACCCCTTATAACTCTTAATAAAGGCTTTAATTAAAACTTTAGGTAATAAAAATTAATTTAAAAAAGTACTTTTTCCTCTCAACAGGTTTTGAACCCTTGACCTTTGCTTCCGCGAACACCCTATTCGCGGGCTCCTCAACCACGTGCGCTCAACGCACATTGAGAGCTAAAAAGCTCTTTGTGCACTATATTCCTCCTAGCACCTTGAACGACAAACACAAAACTCAAGTCTTTCCCTTTGTGCACACACTCCATGGGATTCAAATGCAGGTCCATCTCCCCACAAATGCCTTAGAAAAAATGTGTGCTGCCAATGGACCATCGTGTCCAACTTGTCTTGGGTAGCAACCTTACTCCTCTATAACCCTCGTGCATAAGAAAAAAATATAATCGTCTTCTTCCTCAATGAAGCAGTGAATCACACATGTAATTTCATTTTTCACCTTGATTAAAATCGATGAGGGATAATTTACAAAGTCTTTTGGCCTCATTTTTATACACGAAGGTGCCATTGTCTTCAAACGTTGGTGCTCCAAATACTTCGATGAAGTTGGTGTTAAAACAACTTTATAAATGGTGCTTTAATTTTTATGATGTCAGTCCATTTAACCTTTGTAATTTATAAATGATTTAAATTCGAAGGAATTTAAATTTTATAAATTATAAATATAACCTTTGGCTTTGAAGGCCTTCTCTTATTGCATAACTTGGTATTGATGATATTTATTTATAAAATTTAAATTCCTTTTGAATTTAAATATTTTATAAAATAAATATTAGACCTCCTTTGAAATTTGCAATAGGCCTCCTTGGATATTTATGAAAACCCTTTTAAACTTATGCTCTCATATAATATTAAAATATTATGGAGCCCTTTTGCCTTTAATTTTGACATTGTTGAAGCTTCTTCCTAGATATTAGTGACACCTTTGATGACTTTATTTCTTGTCGAATTCCTTGAAATTAATGATGACTTCATCTAGTGACACCAATGACAACTTTTGACTTAGGGACTCAAAATGTCCAACAATATCCTCCTTTGTCATTGATGGCAACCCAAAAATGTTTTACCAAAATCTTGACTTCTTCTGCACTGCTCCCACTGGGACACTGCCCCCCTAGCTCAATGCTCTCTCAAATATCAAATATCTCCCCAATACTCAAATATCTCCCCCTTTGACATCAATGGCAAAGGGTTACCTTTGGGGATCGAGGCTAAGAATGAGCCTCTTAGCGTAGACCCCACCCCACCTTCTGTTATGGTGGTTAATTTCAGGGTTGGAGTATTTCTACTCCCAGAAATCACTATTATTTACCTTTATCCTTCTCTTATTTTCTAAATTTTTTCAACAATGCTCAACAACAAATCTCACATAACAATGATACTCATGTTATTTTCAAACCCTATTTCAAGTTCTTTGCACAACAACTCACTTCAAAAATAATGCTTATAAATCAATCTTCACATAACAATGATACTCATGTTGTTTTCAAAACCCTAACTCAAGTTATTAACACAATCCAATGGTTTAAACAACAATGCTTATAAAAAAAGGTTTTAATCACAACTCTTAATTCTAGAAAATCTTGAAGCATTAACTCAAACACTTTCAAAAAGGAAACCCTAACCAAATCATTTTCACTTCAAACTTTATTTTCTAGACAACCAATCAAACAACTCCACCAAGGAAGAATTTACCCATACCTTTTTGCTTGGCAAGGAATTGATCTCACAAATTTGCCACACTCACAATTGCTTCTTTGCCAATCTCAATAAGGATTAGAAGATAATAATTTCCTCAATAAAACACAATACACAATGATATAAAACAAATACACCTTATCACTCCAACTTTAAAATTTTATCCAATACCCTCATAATAATCTCTTTGGCAAAAATCCTTTTACTAATAAAATCAACACTCACTAAAATTCAAAACTTCTTATTACCTTATTACTCCAATTTTAAAAGGAATATATTCCCTTTTATAAATCACAATTCAACACAACAATTTGTTATCCTTCCTTATTTCTCCTAACCACTAATTTTAATGCCTAACTAAAAACCTTTTAAAAACCCCTTATAACTCTTAATAAAGGCTTTAATTAAAACTTTAGGTAATAAAAATTAATTTAAAAAAGTACTTTTTCCTCTCAACAGGTTTTGAACCCTTGACCTTTGCTTCCGCGAACACCCTATTCGCGGGCTCCTCAACCACGTGCGCTCAACGCACATTGAGAGCTAAAAAGCTCTTTGTGCACTATATTCCTCCTAGCACCTTGAACGACAAACACAAAACTCAAGTCTTTCCCTTTGTGCACACACTCCATGGGATTCAAATGCAGGTCCATCTCCCCACAAATGCCTTAGAAAAAATGTGTGCTGCCAATGGACCATCGTGTCCAACTTGTCTTGGGTAGCAACCTTACTCCTCTATAACCCTCGTGCATAAGAAAAAAATATAATCGTCTTCTTCCTCAATGAAGCAGTGAATCACACATGTAATTTCATTTTTCACCTTGATTAAAATCGATGAGGGATAATTTACAAAGTCTTTTGGCCTCATTTTTATACACGAAGGTGCCATTGTCTTCAAACGTTGGTGCTCCAAATACTTCGATGAAGTTGGTGTTAAAACAACTTTATAAATGGTGCTTTAATTTTTATGATGTCAGTCCATTTAACCTTTGTAATTTATAAATGATTTAAATTCGAAGGAATTTAAATTTTATAAATTATAAATATAACCTTTGGCTTTGAAGGCCTTCTCTTATTGCATAACTTGGTATTGATGATATTTATTTATAAAATTTAAATTCCTTTTGAATTTAAATATTTTATAAAATAAATATTAGACCTCCTTTGAAATTTGCAATAGGCCTCCTTGGATATTTATGAAAACCCTTTTAAACTTATGCTCTCATATAATATTAAAATATTATGGAGCCCTTTTGCCTTTAACTTCTGCATTGTTGAAGCTTCTTCCTAGATATTAGTGACACCTTTGATGACTTTATTTCTTGTCGAATTCCTTGAAATTAATGATGACTTCATCTAGTGACACCAATGACAACTTTTGACTTAGGGACTCAAAATGTCCAACAATATCCTCCTTTGTCATTGATGGCAACCCAAAAATGTTTTACCAAAATCTTGACTTCTTCTGCACTGCTCCCACTGGGACACTGCCCCCCTAGCTCAATGCTCTCTCAAATATCAAATATCTCCCCAATACTCAAATATCTCCCCCTTTGACATCAATGGCAAAGGGTTACCTTTGGGGATCGAGGCTAAGAATGAGCCTCTTAGCGTAGACCCCACCCCACCTTCTGTTATGGTGGTTAATTTCAGGGTTGGAGTATTTCTACTCCCAGAAATCACTATTATTTACCTTTATCCTTCTCTTATTTTCTAAATTTTTTCAACAATGCTCAACAACAAATCTCACATAACAATGATACTCATGTTATTTTCAAACCCTATTTCAAGTTCTTTGCACAACAACTCACTTCAAAAATAATGCTTATAAATCAATCTTCACATAACAATGATACTCATGTTGTTTTCAAAACCCTAACTCAAGTTATTAACACAATCCAATGGTTTAAACAACAATGCTTATAAAAAAAGGTTTTAATCACAACTCTTAATTCTAGAAAATCTTGAAGCATTAACTCAAACACTTTCAAAAAGGAAACCCTAACCAAATCATTTTCACTTCAAACTTTATTTTCTAGACAACCAATCAAACAACTCCACCAAGGAAGAATTTACCCATACCTTTTTGCTTGGCAAGGAATTGATCTCACAAATTTGCCACACTCACAATTGCTTCTTTGCCAATCTCAATAAGGATTAGAAGATAATAATTTCCTCAATAAAACACAATACACAATGATATAAAACAAATACACCTTATCACTCCAACTTTAAAATTTTATCCAATACCCTCATAATAATCTCTTTGGCAAAAATCCTTTTACTAATAAAATCAACACTCACTAAAATTCAAAACTTCTTATTACCTTATTACTCCAATTTTAAAAGGAATATATTCCCTTTTATAAATCACAATTCAACACAACAATTTGTTATCCTTCCTTATTTCTCCTAACCACTAATTTTAATGCCTAACTAAAAACCTTTTAAAAACCCCTTATAACTCTTAATAAAGGCTTTAATTAAAACTTTAGGTAATAAAAATTAATTTAAAAAAGTACTTTTTCCTCTCAACAGGTTTTGAACCCTTGACCTTTGCTTCCGCGAACACCCTATTCGCGGGCTCCTCAACCACGTGCGCTCAACGCACATTGAGAGCTAAAAAGCTCTTTGTGCACTATATTCCTCCTAGCACCTTGAACGACAAACACAAAACTCAAGTCTTTCCCTTTGTGCACACACTCCATGGGATTCAAATGCAGGTCCATCTCCCCACAAATGCCTTAGAAAAAATGTGTGCTGCCAATGGACCATCGTGTCCAACTTGTCTTGGGTAGCAACCTTACTCCTCTATAACCCTCGTGCATAAGAAAAAAATATAATCGTCTTCTTCCTCAATGAAGCAGTGAATCACACATGTAATTTCATTTTTCACCTTGATTAAAATCGATGAGGGATAATTTACAAAGTCTTTTGGCCTCATTTTTATACACGAAGGTGCCATTGTCTTCAAACGTTGGTGCTCCAAATACTTCGATGAAGTTGGTGTTAAAACAACTTTATAAATGGTGCTTTAATTTTTATGATGTCAGTCCATTTAACCTTTGTAATTTATAAATGATTTAAATTCGAAGGAATTTAAATTTTATAAATTATAAATATAACCTTTGGCTTTGAAGGCCTTCTCTTATTGCATAACTTGGTATTGATGATATTTATTTATAAAATTTAAATTCCTTTTGAATTTAAATATTTTATAAAATAAATATTAGACCTCCTTTGAAATTTGCAATAGGCCTCCTTGGATATTTATGAAAACCCTTTTAAACTTATGCTCTCATATAATATTAAAATATTATGGAGCCCTTTTGCCTTTAACTTCTGCATTGTTGAAGCTTCTTCCTAGATATTAGTGACACCTTTGATGACTTTATTTCTTGTCGAATTCCTTGAAATTAATGATGACTTCATCTAGTGACACCAATGACAACTTTTGACTTAGGGACTCAAAATGTCCAACAATATCCTCCTTTGTCATTGATGGCAACCCAAAAATGTTTTACCAAAATCTTGACTTCTTCTGCACTGCTCCCACTGGGACACTGCCCCCCTAGCTCAATGCTCTCTCAAATATCAAATATCTCCCCAATACTCAAATATCTCCCCCTTTGACATCAATGGCAAAGGGTTACCTTTGGGGATCGAGGCTAAGAATGAGCCTCTTAGCGTAGACCCCACCCCACCTTCTGTTATGGTGGTTAATTTCAGGGTTGGAGTATTTCTACTCCCAGAAATCACTATTATTTACCTTTATCCTTCTCTTATTTTCTAAATTTTTTCAACAATGCTCAACAACAAATCTCACATAACAATGATACTCATGTTATTTTCAAACCCTATTTCAAGTTCTTTGCACAACAACTCACTTCAAAAATAATGCTTATAAATCAATCTTCACATAACAATGATACTCATGTTGTTTTCAAAACCCTAACTCAAGTTATTAACACAATCCAATGGTTTAAACAACAATGCTTATAAAAAAAGGTTTTAATCACAACTCTTAATTCTAGAAAATCTTGAAGCATTAACTCAAACACTTTCAAAAAGGAAACCCTAACCAAATCATTTTCACTTCAAACTTTATTTTCTAGACAACCAATCAAACAACTCCACCAAGGAAGAATTTACCCATACCTTTTTGCTTGGCAAGGAATTGATCTCACAAATTTGCCACACTCACAATTGCTTCTTTGCCAATCTCAATAAGGATTAGAAGATAATAATTTCCTCAATAAAACACAATACACAATGATATAAAACAAATACACCTTATCACTCCAACTTTAAAATTTTATCCAATACCCTCATAATAATCTCTTTGGCAAAAATCCTTTTACTAATAAAATCAACACTCACTAAAATTCAAAACTTCTTATTACCTTATTACTCCAATTTTAAAAGGAATATATTCCCTTTTATAAATCACAATTCAACACAACAATTTGTTATCCTTCCTTATTTCTCCTAACCACTAATTTTAATGCCTAACTAAAAACCTTTTAAAAACCCCTTATAACTCTTAATAAAGGCTTTAATTAAAACTTTAGGTAATAAAAATTAATTTAAAAAAGTACTTTTTCCTCTCAACAGGTTTTGAACCCTTGACCTTTGCTTCCGCGAACACCCTATTCGCGGGCTCCTCAACCACGTGCGCTCAACGCACATTGAGAGCTAAAAAGCTCTTTGTGCACTATATTCCTCCTAGCACCTTGAACGACAAACACAAAACTCAAGTCTTTCCCTTTGTGCACACACTCCATGGGATTCAAATGCAGGTCCATCTCCCCACAAATGCCTTAGAAAAAATGTGTGCTGCCAATGGACCATCGTGTCCAACTTGTCTTGGGTAGCAACCTTACTCCTCTATAACCCTCGTGCATAAGAAAAAAATATAATCGTCTTCTTCCTCAATGAAGCAGTGAATCACACATGTAATTTCATTTTTCACCTTGATTAAAATCGATGAGGGATAATTTACAAAGTCTTTTGGCCTCATTTTTATACACGAAGGTGCCATTGTCTTCAAACGTTGGTGCTCCAAATACTTCGATGAAGTTGGTGTTAAAACAACTTTATAAATGGTGCTTTAATTTTTATGATGTCAGTCCATTTAACCTTTGTAATTTATAAATGATTTAAATTCGAAGGAATTTAAATTTTATAAATTATAAATATAACCTTTGGCTTTGAAGGCCTTCTCTTATTGCATAACTTGGTATTGATGATATTTATTTATAAAATTTAAATTCCTTTTGAATTTAAATATTTTATAAAATAAATATTAGACCTCCTTTGAAATTTGCAATAGGCCTCCTTGGATATTTATGAAAACCCTTTTAAACTTATGCTCTCATATAATATTAAAATATTATGGAGCCCTTTTGCCTTTAACTTCTGCATTGTTGAAGCTTCTTCCTAGATATTAGTGACACCTTTGATGACTTTATTTCTTGTCGAATTCCTTGAAATTAATGATGACTTCATCTAGTGACACCAATGACAACTTTTGACTTAGGGACTCAAAATGTCCAACAATATCCTCCTTTGTCATTGATGGCAACCCAAAAATGTTTTACCAAAATCTTGACTTCTTCTGCACTGCTCCCACTGGGACACTGCCCCCCTAGCTCAATGCTCTCTCAAATATCAAATATCTCCCCAATACTCAAATATCTCCCCCTTTGACATCAATGGCAAAGGGTTACCTTTGGGGATCGAGGCTAAGAATGAGCCTCTTAGCGTAGACCCCACCCCACCTTCTGTTATGGTGGTTAATTTCAGGGGTTGGAGTATTTCTACTCCCGAAATCACTATTATTTACCTTTATCCTTCTCTTATTTTCTAAATTTTTTCAACAATGCTCAACAACAAATCTCACATAACAATGATACTCATGTTATTTTCAAACCCTATTTCAAGTTCTTTGCACAACAACTCACTTCAAAAATAATGCTTATAAATCAATCTTCACATAACAATGATACTCATGTTGTTTTCAAAACCCTAACTCAAGTTATTAACACAATCCAATGGTTTAAACAACAATGCTTATAAAAAAAGGTTTTAATCACAACTCTTAATTCTAGAAAATCTTGAAGCATTAACTCAAACACTTTCAAAAAGGAAACCCTAACCAAATCATTTTCACTTCAAACTTTATTTTCTAGACAACCAATCAAACAACTCCACCAAGGAAGAATTTACCCATACCTTTTTGCTTGGCAAGGAATTGATCTCACAAATTTGCCACACTCACAATTGCTTCTTTGCCAATCTCAATAAGGATTAGAAGATAATAATTTCCTCAATAAAACACAATACACAATGATATAAAACAAATACACCTTATCACTCCAACTTTAAAATTTTATCCAATACCCTCATAATAATCTCTTTGGCAAAAATCCTTTTACTAATAAAATCAACACTCACTAAAATTCAAAACTTCTTATTACCTTATTACTCCAATTTTAAAAGGAATATATTCCCTTTTATAAATCACAATTCAACACAACAATTTGTTATCCTTCCTTATTTCTCCTAACCACTAATTTTAATGCCTAACTAAAAACCTTTTAAAAACCCCTTATAACTCTTAATAAAGGCTTTAATTAAAACTTTAGGTAATAAAAATTAATTTAAAAAAGTACTTTTTCCTCTCAACAGGTTTTGAACCCTTGACCTTTGCTTCCGCGAACACCCTATTCGCGGGCTCCTCAACCACGTGCGCTCAACGCACATTGAGAGCTAAAAAGCTCTTTGTGCACTATATTCCTCCTAGCACCTTGAACGACAAACACAAAACTCAAGTCTTTCCCTTTGTGCACACACTCCATGGGATTCAAATGCAGGTCCATCTCCCCACAAATGCCTTAGAAAAAATGTGTGCTGCCAATGGACCATCGTGTCCAACTTGTCTTGGGTAGCAACCTTACTCCTCTATAACCCTCGTGCATAAGAAAAAAATATAATCGTCTTCTTCCTCAATGAAGCAGTGAATCACACATGTAATTTCATTTTTCACCTTGATTAAAATCGATGAGGGATAATTTACAAAGTCTTTTGGCCTCATTTTTATACACGAAGGTGCCATTGTCTTCAAACGTTGGTGCTCCAAATACTTCGATGAAGTTGGTGTTAAAACAACTTTATAAATGGTGCTTTAATTTTTATGATGTCAGTCCATTTAACCTTTGTAATTTATAAATGATTTAAATTCGAAGGAATTTAAATTTTATAAATTATAAATATAACCTTTGGCTTTGAAGGCCTTCTCTTATTGCATAACTTGGTATTGATGATATTTATTTATAAAATTTAAATTCCTTTTGAATTTAAATATTTTATAAAATAAATATTAGACCTCCTTTGAAATTTGCAATAGGCCTCCTTGGATATTTATGAAAACCCTTTTAAACTTATGCTCTCATATAATATTAAAATATTATGGAGCCCTTTTGCCTTTAACTTCGCATTGTTGAAGCTTCTTCCTAGATATTAGTGACACCTTTGATGACTTTATTTCTTGTCGAATTCCTTGAAATTAATGATGACTTCATCTAGTGACACCAATGACAACTTTTGACTTAGGGACTCAAAATGTCCAACAATATCCTCCTTTGTCATTGATGGCAACCCAAAAATGTTTTACCAAAATCTTGACTTCTTCTGCACTGCTCCCACTGGGACACTGCCCCCCTAGCTCAATGCTCTCTCAAATATCAAATATCTCCCCAATACTCAAATATCTCCCCCTTTGACATCAATGGCAAAGGGTTACCTTTGGGGATCGAGGCTAAGAATGAGCCTCTTAGCGTAGACCCCACCCCACCTTCTGTTATGGTGGTTAATTTCAGGGTTGGAGTATTTCTACTCCTAGAAATCACTATTATTTACCTTTATCCTTCTCTTATTTTCTAAATTTTTTCAACAATGCTCAACAACAAATCTCACATAACAATGATACTCATGTTATTTTCAAACCCTATTTCAAGTTCTTTGCACAACAACTCACTTCAAAAATAATGCTTATAAATCAATCTTCACATAACAATGATACTCATGTTGTTTTCAAAACCCTAACTCAAGTTATTAACACAATCCAATGGTTTAAACAACAATGCTTATAAAAAAAGGTTTTAATCACAACTCTTAATTCTAGAAAATCTTGAAGCATTAACTCAAACACTTTCAAAAAGGAAACCCTAACCAAATCATTTTCACTTCAAACTTTATTTTCTAGACAACCAATCAAACAACTCCACCAAGGAAGAATTTACCCATACCTTTTTGCTTGGCAAGGAATTGATCTCACAAATTTGCCACACTCACAATTGCTTCTTTGCCAATCTCAATAAGGATTAGAAGATAATAATTTCCTCAATAAAACACAATACACAATGATATAAAACAAATACACCTTATCACTCCAACTTTAAAATTTTATCCAATACCCTCATAATAATCTCTTTGGCAAAAATCCTTTTACTAATAAAATCAACACTCACTAAAATTCAAAACTTCTTATTACCTTATTACTCCAATTTTAAAAGGAATATATTCCCTTTTATAAATCACAATTCAACACAACAATTTGTTATCCTTCCTTATTTCTCCTAACCACTAATTTTAATGCCTAACTAAAAACCTTTTAAAAACCCCTTATAACTCTTAATAAAGGCTTTAATTAAAACTTTAGGTAATAAAAATTAATTTAAAAAAGTACTTTTTCCTCTCAACAGGTTTTGAACCCTTGACCTTTGCTTCCGCGAACACCCTATTCGCGGGCTCCTCAACCACGTGCGCTCAACGCACATTGAGAGCTAAAAAGCTCTTTGTGCACTATATTCCTCCTAGCACCTTGAACGACAAACACAAAACTCAAGTCTTTCCCTTTGTGCACACACTCCATGGGATTCAAATGCAGGTCCATCTCCCCACAAATGCCTTAGAAAAAATGTGTGCTGCCAATGGACCATCGTGTCCAACTTGTCTTGGGTAGCAACCTTACTCCGCTATAACCCTCGTGCATAAGAAAAAAATATAATCGTCTTCTTCCTCAATGAAGCAGTGAATCACACATGTAATTTCATTTTTCACCTTGATTAAAATCGATGAGGGATAATTTACAAAGTCTTTTGGCCTCATTTTTATACACGAAGGTGCCATTGTCTTCAAACGTTGGTGCTCCAAATACTTCGATGAAGTTGGTGTTAAAACAACTTTATAAATGGTGCTTTAATTTTTATGATGTCAGTCCATTTAACCTTTGTAATTTATAAATGATTTAAATTCGAAGGAATTTAAATTTTATAAATTATAAATATAACCTTTGGCTTTGAAGGCCTTCTCTTATTGCATAACTTGGTATTGATGATATTTATTTATAAAATTTAAATTCCTTTTGAATTTAAATATTTTATAAAATAAATATTAGACCTCCTTTGAAATTTGCAATAGGCCTCCTTGGATATTTATGAAAACCCTTTTAAACTTATGCTCTCATATAATATTAAAATATTATGGAGCCCTTTTGCCTTTAACTTTGCATTGTTGAAGCTTCTTCCTAGATATTAGTGACACCTTTGATGACTTTATTTCTTGTCGAATTCCTTGAAATTAATGATGACTTCATCTAGTGACACCAATGACAACTTTTGACTTAGGGACTCAAAATGTCCAACAATATCCTCCTTTGTCATTGATGGCAACCCAAAAATGTTTTACCAAAATCTTGACTTCTTCTGCACTGCTCCCACTGGGACACTGCCCCCCTAGCTCAATGCTCTCTCAAATATCAAATATCTCCCCAATACTCAAATATCTCCCCCTTTGACATCAATGGCAAAGGGTTACCTTTGGGGATCGAGGCTAAGAATGAGCCTCTTAGCGTAGACCCCACCCCACCTTCTGTTATGGTGGTTAATTTCAGGGTTGGAGTATTTCTACTCCTAGAAATCACTATTATTTACCTTTATCCTTCTCTTATTTTCTAAATTTTTTCAACAATGCTCAACAACAAATCTCACATAACAATGATACTCATGTTATTTTCAAACCCTATTTCAAGTTCTTTGCACAACAACTCACTTCAAAAATAATGCTTATAAATCAATCTTCACATAACAATGATACTCATGTTGTTTTCAAAACCCTAACTCAAGTTATTAACACAATCCAATGGTTTAAACAACAATGCTTATAAAAAAAGGTTTTAATCACAACTCTTAATTCTAGAAAATCTTGAAGCATTAACTCAAACACTTTCAAAAAGGAAACCCTAACCAAATCATTTTCACTTCAAACTTTATTTTCTAGACAACCAATCAAACAACTCCACCAAGGAAGAATTTACCCATACCTTTTTGCTTGGCAAGGAATTGATCTCACAAATTTGCCACACTCACAATTGCTTCTTTGCCAATCTCAATAAGGATTAGAAGATAATAATTTCCTCAATAAAACACAATACACAATGATATAAAACAAATACACCTTATCACTCCAACTTTAAAATTTTATCCAATACCCTCATAATAATCTCTTTGGCAAAAATCCTTTTACTAATAAAATCAACACTCACTAAAATTCAAAACTTCTTATTACCTTATTACTCCAATTTTAAAAGGAATATATTCCCTTTTATAAATCACAATTCAACACAACAATTTGTTATCCTTCCTTATTTCTCCTAACCACTAATTTTAATGCCTAACTAAAAACCTTTTAAAAACCCCTTATAACTCTTAATAAAGGCTTTAATTAAAACTTTAGGTAATAAAAATTAATTTAAAAAAGTACTTTTTCCTCTCAACAGGTTTTGAACCCTTGACCTTTGCTTCCGCGAACACCCTATTCGCGGGCTCCTCAACCACGTGCGCTCAACGCACATTGAGAGCTAAAAAGCTCTTTGTGCACTATATTCCTCCTAGCACCTTGAACGACAAACACAAAACTCAAGTCTTTCCCTTTGTGCACACACTCCATGGGATTCAAATGCAGGTCCATCTCCCCACAAATGCCTTAGAAAAAATGTGTGCTGCCAATGGACCATCGTGTCCAACTTGTCTTGGGTAGCAACCTTACTCCGCTATAACCCTCGTGCATAAGAAAAAAATATAATCGTCTTCTTCCTCAATGAAGCAGTGAATCACACATGTAATTTCATTTTTCACCTTGATTAAAATCGATGAGGGATAATTTACAAAGTCTTTTGGCCTCATTTTTATACACGAAGGTGCCATTGTCTTCAAACGTTGGTGCTCCAAATACTTCGATGAAGTTGGTGTTAAAACAACTTTATAAATGGTGCTTTAATTTTTATGATGTCAGTCCATTTAACCTTTGTAATTTATAAATGATTTAAATTCGAAGGAATTTAAATTTTATAAATTATAAATATAACCTTTGGCTTTGAAGGCCTTCTCTTATTGCATAACTTGGTATTGATGATATTTATTTATAAAATTTAAATTCCTTTTGAATTTAAATATTTTATAAAATAAATATTAGACCTCCTTTGAAATTTGCAATAGGCCTCCTTGGATATTTATGAAAACCCTTTTAAACTTATGCTCTCATATAATATTAAAATATTATGGAGCCCTTTTGCCTTTAACTTCGCATTGTTGAAGCTTCTTCCTAGATATTAGTGACACCTTTGATGACTTTATTTCTTGTCGAATTCCTTGAAATTAATGATGACTTCATCTAGTGACACCAATGACAACTTTTGACTTAGGGACTCAAAATGTCCAACAATATCCTCCTTTGTCATTGATGGCAACCCAAAAATGTTTTACCAAAATCTTGACTTCTTCTGCACTGCTCCCACTGGGACACTGCCCCCCTAGCTCAATGCTCTCTCAAATATCAAATATCTCCCCAATACTCAAATATCTCCCCCTTTGACATCAATGGCAAAGGGTTACCTTTGGGGATCGAGGCTAAGAATGAGCCTCTTAGCGTAGACCCCACCCCACCTTCTGTTATGGTGGTTAATTTCAGGGTTGGAGTATTTCTACTCCTAGAAATCACTATTATTTACCTTTATCCTTCTCTTATTTTCTAAATTTTTTCAACAATGCTCAACAACAAATCTCACATAACAATGATACTCATGTTATTTTCAAACCCTATTTCAAGTTCTTTGCACAACAACTCACTTCAAAAATAATGCTTATAAATCAATCTTCACATAACAATGATACTCATGTTGTTTTCAAAACCCTAACTCAAGTTATTAACACAATCCAATGGTTTAAACAACAATGCTTATAAAAAAAGGTTTTAATCACAACTCTTAATTCTAGAAAATCTTGAAGCATTAACTCAAACACTTTCAAAAAGGAAACCCTAACCAAATCATTTTCACTTCAAACTTTATTTTCTAGACAACCAATCAAACAACTCCACCAAGGAAGAATTTACCCATACCTTTTTGCTTGGCAAGGAATTGATCTCACAAATTTGCCACACTCACAATTGCTTCTTTGCCAATCTCAATAAGGATTAGAAGATAATAATTTCCTCAATAAAACACAATACACAATGATATAAAACAAATACACCTTATCACTCCAACTTTAAAATTTTATCCAATACCCTCATAATAATCTCTTTGGCAAAAATCCTTTTACTAATAAAATCAACACTCACTAAAATTCAAAACTTCTTATTACCTTATTACTCCAATTTTAAAAGGAATATATTCCCTTTTATAAATCACAATTCAACACAACAATTTGTTATCCTTCCTTATTTCTCCTAACCACTAATTTTAATGCCTAACTAAAAACCTTTTAAAAACCCCTTATAACTCTTAATAAAGGCTTTAATTAAAACTTTAGGTAATAAAAATTAATTTAAAAAAGTACTTTTTCCTCTCAACAGGTTTTGAACCCTTGACCTTTGCTTCCGCGAACACCCTATTCGCGGGCTCCTCAACCACGTGCGCTCAACGCACATTGAGAGCTAAAAAGCTCTTTGTGCACTATATTCCTCCTAGCACCTTGAACGACAAACACAAAACTCAAGTCTTTCCCTTTGTGCACACACTCCATGGGATTCAAATGCAGGTCCATCTCCCCACAAATGCCTTAGAAAAAATGTGTGCTGCCAATGGACCATCGTGTCCAACTTGTCTTGGGTAGCAACCTTACTCCTCTATAACCCTCGTGCATAAGAAAAAAATATAATCGTCTTCTTCCTCAATGAAGCAGTGAATCACACATGTAATTTCATTTTTCACCTTGATTAAAATCGATGAGGGATAATTTACAAAGTCTTTTGGCCTCATTTTTATACACGAAGGTGCCATTGTCTTCAAACGTTGGTGCTCCAAATACTTCGATGAAGTTGGTGTTAAAACAACTTTATAAATGGTGCTTTAATTTTTATGATGTCAGTCCATTTAACCTTTGTAATTTATAAATGATTTAAATTCGAAGGAATTTAAATTTTATAAATTATAAATATAACCTTTGGCTTTGAAGGCCTTCTCTTATTGCATAACTTGGTATTGATGATATTTATTTATAAAATTTAAATTCCTTTTGAATTTAAATATTTTATAAAATAAATATTAGACCTCCTTTGAAATTTGCAATAGGCCTCCTTGGATATTTATGAAAACCCTTTTAAACTTATGCTCTCATATAATATTAAAATATTATGGAGCCCTTTTGCCTTTAACTTCGCATTGTTGAAGCTTCTTCCTAGATATTAGTGACACCTTTGATGACTTTATTTCTTGTCGAATTCCTTGAAATTAATGATGACTTCATCTAGTGACACCAATGACAACTTTTGACTTAGGGACTCAAAATGTCCAACAATATCCTCCTTTGTCATTGATGGCAACCCAAAAATGTTTTACCAAAATCTTGACTTCTTCTGCACTGCTCCCACTGGGACACTGCCCCCCTAGCTCAATGCTCTCTCAAATATCAAATATCTCCCCAATACTCAAATATCTCCCCCTTTGACATCAATGGCAAAGGGTTACCTTTGGGGATCGAGGCTAAGAATGAGCCTCTTAGCGTAGACCCCACCCCACCTTCTGTTATGGTGGTTAATTTCAGGGTTGGAGTATTTCTACTCCTAGAAATCACTATTATTTACCTTTATCCTTCTCTTATTTTCTAAATTTTTTCAACAATGCTCAACAACAAATCTCACATAACAATGATACTCATGTTATTTTCAAACCCTATTTCAAGTTCTTTGCACAACAACTCACTTCAAAAATAATGCTTATAAATCAATCTTCACATAACAATGATACTCATGTTGTTTTCAAAACCCTAACTCAAGTTATTAACACAATCCAATGGTTTAAACAACAATGCTTATAAAAAAAGGTTTTAATCACAACTCTTAATTCTAGAAAATCTTGAAGCATTAACTCAAACACTTTCAAAAAGGAAACCCTAACCAAATCATTTTCACTTCAAACTTTATTTTCTAGACAACCAATCAAACAACTCCACCAAGGAAGAATTTACCCATACCTTTTTGCTTGGCAAGGAATTGATCTCACAAATTTGCCACACTCACAATTGCTTCTTTGCCAATCTCAATAAGGATTAGAAGATAATAATTTCCTCAATAAAACACAATACACAATGATATAAAACAAATACACCTTATCACTCCAACTTTAAAATTTTATCCAATACCCTCATAATAATCTCTTTGGCAAAAATCCTTTTACTAATAAAATCAACACTCACTAAAATTCAAAACTTCTTATTACCTTATTACTCCAATTTTAAAAGGAATATATTCCCTTTTATAAATCACAATTCAACACAACAATTTGTTATCCTTCCTTATTTCTCCTAACCACTAATTTTAATGCCTAACTAAAAACCTTTTAAAAACCCCTTATAACTCTTAATAAAGGCTTTAATTAAAACTTTAGGTAATAAAAATTAATTTAAAAAAGTACTTTTTCCTCTCAACAGGTTTTGAACCCTTGACCTTTGCTTCCGCGAACACCCTATTCGCGGGCTCCTCAACCACGTGCGCTCAACGCACATTGAGAGCTAAAAAGCTCTTTGTGCACTATATTCCTCCTAGCACCTTGAACGACAAACACAAAACTCAAGTCTTTCCCTTTGTGCACACACTCCATGGGATTCAAATGCAGGTCCATCTCCCCACAAATGCCTTAGAAAAAATGTGTGCTGCCAATGGACCATCGTGTCCAACTTGTCTTGGGTAGCAACCTTACTCCTCTATAACCCTCGTGCATAAGAAAAAAATATAATCGTCTTCTTCCTCAATGAAGCAGTGAATCACACATGTAATTTCATTTTTCACCTTGATTAAAATCGATGAGGGATAATTTACAAAGTCTTTTGGCCTCATTTTTATACACGAAGGTGCCATTGTCTTCAAACGTTGGTGCTCCAAATACTTCGATGAAGTTGGTGTTAAAACAACTTTATAAATGGTGCTTTAATTTTTATGATGTCAGTCCATTTAACCTTTGTAATTTATAAATGATTTAAATTCGAAGGAATTTAAATTTTATAAATTATAAATATAACCTTTGGCTTTGAAGGCCTTCTCTTATTGCATAACTTGGTATTGATGATATTTATTTATAAAATTTAAATTCCTTTTGAATTTAAATATTTTATAAAATAAATATTAGACCTCCTTTGAAATTTGCAATAGGCCTCCTTGGATATTTATGAAAACCCTTTTAAACTTATGCTCTCATATAATATTAAAATATTATGGAGCCCTTTTGCCTTTAACTTCGCATTGTTGAAGCTTCTTCCTAGATATTAGTGACACCTTTGATGACTTTATTTCTTGTCGAATTCCTTGAAATTAATGATGACTTCATCTAGTGACACCAATGACAACTTTTGACTTAGGGACTCAAAATGTCCAACAATATCCTCCTTTGTCATTGATGGCAACCCAAAAATGTTTTACCAAAATCTTGACTTCTTCTGCACTGCTCCCACTGGGACACTGCCCCCCTAGCTCAATGCTCTCTCAAATATCAAATATCTCCCCAATACTCAAATATCTCCCCCTTTGACATCAATGGCAAAGGGTTACCTTTGGGGATCGAGGCTAAGAATGAGCCTCTTAGCGTAGACCCCACCCCACCTTCTGTTATGGTGGTTAATTTCAGGGTTGGAGTATTTCTACTCCTAGAAATCACTATTATTTACCTTTATCCTTCTCTTATTTTCTAAATTTTT